>AWOL01S0034910.1:8304-31982 GCA_000715115.1 Nicotiana otophora
AATGCTTCGCGTTCACGACTAAGGTCTCACGTTCGCGTAGGACAAAATCCTCCCTAGTCCCAGATACCCTTCGCGATCGCGAAGCACAACGCACCAGATGACAGCTGAAGCTAAAACACCACATTGTTTTCAAAGATCAAAAGGTTTGTTGGCTATCCAAAACTCACTCGAGCCCTCGGGGCTCCAAACCATATATGCTCAAAAGTCAAAACACATCATACAAACTCGCTCGCGCGATCAAAATACCAAAATAACACCTAGGTCTATGAATCAGACACCAAACCAAATGAAAATTTTTAGTGAAACTTAAGAATTTCTATTTTAACAACCGGAAGTCCGAATCACATCAAATCACTTCCGTTTTTCACCAACTTTTGCACACAAGTCATAAATCAGTTGCACAGAAGTCAACTCAAATGGATTTTTAAGGCACAAATTTACTTTTAAATCAATGTTTTTCATATCAACGCTCTCCGAAAAAGGCACGGATTGCGCACGTAAATCGAAAAAGACTAAAAGAAGCTATTTGAGGTTTCAAAACACAGAATTAAGGTTTAAAACTTTAGATGACCTAGTAGGTCATCACATTTTCCACCTCTAAAACAATTTATTCGTCCTCAAACGGACATAGAAAAGTACTTAGACTGGTAAAAAGGTATGGATATCTACTCCGCATGTCCGACTCGGACTCCCAAGTGGCTGCCCCGGCCGGCTAACCTCTCCACTACACTCCAACTGAAGGATAACTCTTAGACTTTAACTGCCGGACCCGCTAGGCTAGAATAGCCATCGGCTCCTCTTCATAAGTCAAATCCTTGTCCAACTGGACTGAACTGAAATCTAATGTATGGGACGGATCACTATGATACTTTCGGAGCATGGACACATGGAACACCGGATAGGCTGCTAATAAACTAGGTAGCAATGCGAGCTTGCAGACAACTTCACCCATTCTCTGAAGAATCTCAAAAGGCCCGATGTAACTAGGGCTCAACTTGCCCTTCTTTCCGAACCTCATCACACCCTGCATCGGTGAAACCCGGAGCAACACCCTCTCACCGATCATGAATTCAACATCACGAACTCTACGGTCGACATTACTCTTTTGGCTGGACTGAGCTGTGCCAAGTCGATCCTGAATAATTTTGACCTTATCCAAGGCATCCTGTACAAAATTTGTACCCAACAACCGAGCCTCCCCCGGCTCAAACCATCCAACAGGCGAACGACCCTGCCTCCCGTATAATGCCTCATAGGGAGCCATCTGAATGCTCGACTGGTAGCTATTATTGTAGGCAGACTCTGTCAGCGACACGAACTGATCCCATGAACCCCTAAAAGCCATAACATAAGTGCGAAACATGTCCTCCAATATCTGAATAGTACGCTCGGACTGTCCATCTAGGGATGAAATATTGTGCTCAATGCAACCTGCGTGCCTAACTCACGTTATACGGCCCTCCAGAAGTGCAATGTGAATTGCTTATCTCGATTAGAAATGATAGATACAGGCATACCGTGTAGGCAGATGATCTTATGGATGTAAATCTCAGCCAACCGCTCTAAAGAATATGCAACTGCCACAGGGATGAAATGCGCTGACTTTGTCAATCTGTCCACGATGACCCATACCACGTCGAACATTCTCTGAATCCATGGGAGTCCAACAATAAAATTCATAGTGATACGCTCCCACTTCCACTCGGGAATCTCTAACTTCTGAAGCAAACTAGCAGGCCTCTAATGCTCGTACCTAACTTGCTAACAATTTAGACACCGAGCTACATATGCAACTATATCTTTCTTCATCCTCCTCCACCAATTATGATGTCGTAAGTCCTGATACATCTTGGCGGCACCCAGATGAATAGAATACCGGGAACTGTGGGCCTCCTCAAGAATCAACTCACAAAGTTCATCTACATTGGGCACACAAATATGACCATGCATCCTCAAAACCCCATTGTCTCCCACAGTAACCTGCTTGGAACCACCGTGCTGCACCGTGTGCCTAAGGACAAGCAAGTGAGGGTCATCATATTGTCACTCTCTAATGCGCTCATACAAGGAAGACCGAGCGATTGTACAAGCTAGAACACGACTAGGCTATGAAATGTCCAACCTCATGAACTGATTGGCTAAAGCCTGAACATCTGCGGCAAGCATCCTCTCACCAACCGGAATATACGCAAAGCTGCCCATACTTATTGCCTTTCTACTCAAGGCATCGGCCACCACATTGGCCTTCCTCGTATGATACAAGACGGTGATATCATAATCTTTCAACAGCTCCAACCACCTCCTCTGCCTCAAATTGAGGTCCTTTTACTTGAACAAATACTGCACATTTCGATGATCCGAGAATACCTCGCATGACACGTCGTAAAGATAATGCTTCTAAATCTTCAGCGCATGAACAATGGCTGACAACTCCAAGTCATGAAAATGGTAATTCTTCTCATGAACCTTCAACTGCCGCGATGCATATGCGATCACACTGCTATCCTACACCAATACTGCACTGAGCCCAATACGAGATTCATCACAATAAACCGTGTAAGATCCTGAACTTGTGGGCAACACCAACACTGGTGCCATAGTTAAAGAAGTATTGAGCTTCTAAAAGTTCAACTCACACTCGTCTGACCATCTGAACGGGGCACCCTTCTGGGTCAATCTAGTTAGGATCCATCTGTATGCCCTCGACCGATACGACATGCCCCAAAAAGGAGACCGAGTCTAACCAAAACTCACACTCTGAAAACTTGGCATATAACTGGTTATCCCTCAGGGTCTGAAGTACAATCTGAAGATGTTGCTCGTGCTCCTCTCGATTGCGGGAGTAGATCAAGATATCGTCAATAAATACAATCAACCCAAATGCCATCACTAGAAACTCATAATGCCTATACTGAGTCTGAAAAGCTGGCTTAGGGACATCGGATGCCCTAATCTTCAACTGATGGTAGCCAGACCTCAAATCAATCTTCGAAAACACCTTGGCACCCTAAAGCTGATCAAATAAGTCATCAATCCTCGATAATCGATACTTGTTCTTGATGGTGAATTTGTTCAACTAACGATAGTTTATGCACGTCCTCATTGGTCTATCTTTCTTCTTCACAAAAAACACAGGTGCACCCCAGGGTGAGGCACTAGGTCTAATGAAGCCCTTATCAAGAAAATCTTGTAGAAAATCTGGCGAAGCCATACGGTACGACAGAATAGAAATGGGATGAGTGCCCGAAGCCAAATAAATACAAAAATTAATATCCCTATCGGGTGGCATCCCCGACAGGTCTGCAGGAAATAGCTCTGGAGACTCACGAACAACAGGCACTGAATCCATGGAAGGAACCTCCGCACTAGAATCACGGACATAGGCCAAATAAACTAGACACCCATTCTCGACCATATGTCGAGCCTTCACATAAGGGATAACCCTGTTGGTAGAATGGCCATGAGTCCCCCTCCACTCTAATCGAGGCAACCCGGGAAGGCTAAGGTCACCGTCTTGGCGTGAAAATCTAATATAGCATGATAAGGTGACAACCAATCGATACCCAAGATGATTTCAAAATCTACCATGTCAAGAAGTAGAAGGTCTATGCTAGTCTCAAGACTCCCAATAGTAACCATACACGAATTATAGACACGATCTACTACGATAGAATCTCCCACAGGTGTAGACACATACACAAAAGCAATCAAAGAATCATAAGGCATAACCAGATATGAAGCAAAGTAGGATGACACGTACGAATAAGCAGAGCCGGGATAGAAATAGAACTGAAGCATCTGTATGGAAAACCGGGACAATAATTGTGATAACAGCATCAGATGACTCAGCCTTAGGCCTTGCTGGAAAAGCATAAAATCGGGGCTGGGCCCCACCACTCTGAATCGCATCCCTGGGATGACCTCTAGTTGGGTTGCCTCTACCTCTAACGGCCTGACCTCCACCTCTGGCTGTCTGGCCACTACCTCTAGCTGGCTGAGCAGGCGGTGAAGCAACAGATGCCGGAGCCATGGCACGAGAACCCTGCTACTGTGAGCTACTCAATGCCTAAGGGAAAAATTTAGCAATGTGCCTTGGATAACCAGAAAGTATAACAGGATCTCGGCTGCTGTGACTGCTGACCCTGAAACTTACCCTATTGACCTGAGTAACCACCCTGAAAACTCTAGAGCAGAAGTGCACTAATAGGAGCTAGTAGTGCACTGTAGGCTAGCTGATCGGGATGAGACATATGAGGGCCACGACCACCTGAAAAATTGTGAGATACCTGGAGCACTGCGTGAAATGGCCTGGGAGGATGGCCTCTACCAAAAGTACCCCTGCCTCCAGACGAGGCACCACTGAACCCACCGAAATGACAAAGCCTTTTATCAGACCCCTGCTCTCTCTCCTGTGCAAGAACCATCTTGATCCGCCTAGCAACATTAGTAGCCGTATGAAAGGACATCTCACCCCCCCGGTCTCCTTGGACATCTGTAGACTGATAGGGTGGGTGATTCCATTAAAAAACCTCCTCACCCCCTCTCTCTCAGCAGGAAGAAAGAGAAGGGCATGACGGGCTAGATCCATAAAACGAGTCTCGTACTGAGTGACANCAAAGCCTTTTATCAGACCCCTGCTCTCTCTCCTGTGCAAGAACATCTTGATCCGCCTAGCAACATTAGTAGCCGTATGAAAGGACATCTCACCCCCCCGGTCTCCTTGGACATCTGTAGACTGATAGGGTGGGTGATTCCATTAAAAAACCTCCTCACCCCCTCTCTCTCAGCAGGAAGAAAGAGAAGGGCATGACGGGCTAGATCCATAAAACGAGTCTCGTACTGAGTGACAGTTATACTACTCTGCTCGAGGCGCTCAAACTGCCTGCAGTAATCCTCTCTCAGTATGATAGGGAGAAACTTCTCTGGAAATAGTTGTGAGAACTGCTCCCAAGTAAGTGCAGGCAACCCAGCTGGTTTGGTCAACATGTAATCTCTCCACCACCTCTTGGCGGAACCCGTCATGTAAAACACAACAAAATCGACCCCATTGATCTCAACTATACCCATGTTCCGCAGCAGCTCACGACATCGGTCAAGATAATCCTGTGGGTCCTCAGAAGGTGCACCACTGAAGTGAACTAGAAAGAGCTTAGTAAACTTGTCCAACCTAAATAAAGCCTGAGAAGATATGGCGGGCCTATCACCAGCCTTGGCCACAACAACTGGCTGAACTAACCCAACTGGCAGGGTTACTGGAGTCTACTACTGGAGAGCCATCTACTCAGGAGTGTGAGTAGTGGGAGTCTATGCCCCTTCCCTAGCCTGAGAGATGGTTCGTGCCAACGGAAATGTAGCGACCTTGGCCACACTGACCATAAGGCCCACCAAACGGACTAGAGCGTCCTGAAGCACTGGGGTGGCGATGAACCCCTCCATGACCCGAGATGGTCCAACAAGTACAGTTTGAGCTAGGACCTCCTCATCAAAGTCCACTTGAAGCTCCACTGTTGGTGCTACTACTCGAGCTCTAGGGTGAGCTCTGCCTCGGCCTCGACCTCTACCCCTCGTAGGACCTTCCACTAGGGGATCCGGCTACTGTCCACCTGAGAATGCAGTACGTGTTCTCGCCATTTGCGAGAGAACATGAGTAGAAGAGTTCAATCATCAATAATAGAACAAAATCGCACGACAGAGAAAAATAGAAATGAAATTATTCCTAAACTCCATAGCCTCTAGAAGATAAGTACAAACGTCTCCGTACCGATCCTCCAGACTTTACCAGGTAACCTAGTGCTCATATACCAACTTGTCATGACCCGGAATTCTCATCTTCGGGACCGTGATGGTGCCTAACATTTCACTTGCTCGGCAAGCCAACGTTAGATAAATCCTTGAGCCAATTTTTAAACAATTCAAATAAGTCAAACCAATTAAACAGAAATGGAGCCAAAATAAAGTACTGTCACGACCCAAAATCCCACTCGTCATGATGGCGTCTATTTCAATACTAGGCAAGACGACAACATCAATAACCCATAATTTATTTTAAATACAAAAAACATAATAATTAAGTTTAAGAGAAAATCCCACAAATATTGGATATAAATACACTCCCAAAATCCGGTGTCACTGAGTACATGAGCATCTATACATTACAAGTTTGGGGAACCCGGTCTACAATAATAAGAGACCAAATATAATAAACACGAGGATAGGGAAGTAGAGACAAGGTTTGCGAAACATAGCAGCTACCTCTGAATCTCCGCTGAATCAACAGTGCGAAAGAATCAATACCCACTGTGTCCGAGGTCACCTGGATCTGCACACAAAGTGGAGGGTGTAGTATGAGTACAACCAACTCAGTAAGTAACAATAATAAATAAGGAACTGAAAGTAGTGAGGAGCTTCTCAACTAAGTCTAAATACAGAACTTCCCAACATAAAAGGGTAGGCATGCTCTCGAGTTCAACATTTAAAATTTTACAGTAATTTCATATCAAATTTGACTGAAACAGAAAATAATGTTTTTCCGAAATTTTCAAAATAGTGATATATGACAGCTGAAATGCAGAAATAATGAAATCAATGCATCCTCTCAGAGTAACAGTCACCCAGTCCTCCCATTCACTCCAACCTCACAGTCACTCTTTCCTCACAATCACTCATTCCTCACAGTCACTCAGCATTCAGCACTCGGCACTCGTCCTAAGTAGGTACATGCGCTCACTGGGGGTGTGTACAGACTCCGGAGGGGCTCATTCAGCCCAAGCGCTATATCAAGTCAATCATGGCATAAATCAATAAAACATGTTGCGACGTGCATCCTCATCCCATAATATCCTCACAATTAGGCCCCCGGCCTCACTTAGTCATCAAACTCTCAAGTCTCTCGGGCTTTCAGAAATCATGATAATCAACCCAAAATGTTAATATGATGTATTTATAAATAGCAACAGAGACTGAGATATGATATGAAATGAATAAACATGACTGAGTGTGAAATTATAATTTGAACATATTATTCAACCATATAAATGACCCAATGGGTACCAATAATAATAACATATGTCTAAGCATGATTTATAATATGAGTCTCAGCTCAATTTTCTCTAATACATAGAGAATGTACTGGTATCAACAGATTATACAATTATATAGTTCTAGGGAATTTGACCAAGTCTCAATTCCTACGGTGCATGCCCACACGCCCGTTACCTAGCATGTGTGTCACCTCAAAACCAATTACAGAACATATAATCCGGGGTTTCATACCCTCAAGACAAAATTTAGAACTGTTACTTACCTCAAACCATAAAATTCTTTATTCCGCTAGGTCTTTTCCTCGTTAATTGGCCTCCAAACGCCTCGAATCTAGCCACAAATAATTCGATTAAGTCAATAATATTTATTGGAATTAATTTCATATGAAAATATAATTTTTCCATAAAAATCCAAAATTTAACTCAAAAATCGCCCGTGGGGCCCACGTCTAGGAACCCGACAAAAGTTACAAAAGCTGAAAGCCCATTCAACCACAAGTCTAACCATACTAACTTTACTTAATTCCGACATCAACTCGACCATCAAATATTCAAATTAAACCAAGAGGGTTTTCTAATCTTTCCAACTTAATTCACCCATTAAATGTTAAAAAGAACCATGCATTCGGGTAATTTGACCAATAATGAGTTAGGAACACTTACCTCGTTATTTTCCTTGAAAATCTCCCAAAAATCACCTCCTCCCGAGATCCAATCCATCAAAAATTCAGAACTTAATCTTTTAATCCAGACCTCTCTTCTTCGCGAACGTGACAGGTCCCTCACATTCGTGAAGCACAAAATCGTGTTGCCCAACATTGCTCTTCGGGAACGCGAAACACTACTCGCGAACGCGATGCTTTACCGAGCTCATCTTCGCGAACACGAAGGCAAAAACCCATGCCCACTATTCTTCCCTTCTCGAACGCGATACCCAATCGCGAACGCGATGAACAACCCAACTCCTCTTCGCGAACGCGAAGGGATAATCTTGCCTGCCTCAATTCCCCTTCGCGAACGTGAAGAAGGAAACCAGGAAAACACACCAACAGTCTTCAGGCAACATGCCAAGTCCAAAAATGATCTGTTAACCTCCTGAAACTCACCCAAGCCTCCCCAGGACCTCAACCAAACATACCATCATGTCCCAAAATATCATACAAACTTAGTCGAACCCTCTAATCACTTCAAACAACGCTAAAACCACGAATCATACCCCAATTCAAGCCTAATAAGCTTTGAAATTTCAAGTTTCCACAAACAACGTCGGAACCTATCAAATCAAGTCCGATTGATTTTGCACACAAGCCAGATTTTTCACACAAGCCATAAATGACATAACAAACCTATTAAAATTTTCTGAATCGGATTTCGGCCCGGCCCAGATATCAAATAGTCAACCCCCCGGTCAAACTTTTAAAAAATTCAACTTTCGGCATTTCAAGCCTGATTCTACTACGATCCTCCAAATACTTTTCCGGATACGCTCCGAAGTCCAAAATTACCATACAGAGCTATTGGAATCATCAGAATTCAATTCCGAGGCCGTTTACACATAAGTCAATATCCGGCCAACTTTTCCAACATAAGTTTTCAATTATGAGACTAACTGTCTCATTTCACTCCGAAATCCTTCTGGACCCGAACCAATTAACCCGATAAGTCATAAAACAACTGTAAAGCATAAATTGAACAGTAAATGGGGGAACATGGTTATAATACTCAAAACGACCGGCCGGATCGTTACATTCCTCCCCTCTTAAATAAACGTTCATCCTCGAATGGGTTTAGAATCATACTTGGAGTATCAAATAGGTGTGGATATTTGCTCTGCATCTCCTGCTCAATCTCCCAAGTAGCTTCTCCGACTGGCTGGCCTTTTCACTATACCTTCACTGATGCTATGTTCTTTGACCTCAGCTTTCGAACCTGCTGGTCTAAAATAGACACCGGCTCCACATCATAAGCCAAATTACCGTCCAACTACACTGTACTGAAATCCAAAATATGAGACGGATCTCCGACATACTTTTGGAGCATGGACGCATGGAATACTAGATGAACACCTGATAGACTAGGTGGTAAAGCAAGTTCATAATCCACCTCTCCAATCTTCTTAAGTATCTCAAAAAGCCCAATATATTGAGGGCTCAACTTTCCCTTCTTCTTGAACCACAACACACCCTTCATGGGTGAAATCTTGAGCAGAACCTTCTCCCCAACCACGTAAGAAACATCACGGACCTTCCAGTCAGCATAACTCTTCTGTCTAGACTACGACGTGCGAAGCCGCTCCTTAATCAATTTAACCTTCTCCAAAGCATCCTGAACCAAATCAGTACCCAATAGTCTAGTCTCACCGTCTCAAACCAACCCACCAGAGACAGATACCGTCTCCCATATAAATCCTCATACGGAGCCATCTGAATGCTCGATTGGTAACTGTTGTTGTAAGCAAATTCTGCCAGTGGCAGAAATGGATCCCAAGAACCCCCAAAATCAATGACAAAAGCGCGTAGCATGTCCTTCAAGATCTGAATAGTGCGCTCGGACTGTTCGTTCGTCTGAGGGTGAAATTTTGTACTCAACTAAATCTGTGTGACCAATTCTCGCTGCACTGCTCTCCAAAACTGTAATGTAAACTGTGTGCCCCGATCTGAAATGATGGACATAGGCATACCGTGCATGCAAACAATCTCGCGGATATAAATCTCAGCCAGCCGCTCCGAAGAATAATTAGTACCAACTGGTATAAAATGCACAGACTTAGTCAACCGATCTACAATCACCCAAACAGCATCAAACTTCCTCAAAGTTCGTGGGAGCCTAACTACCAAGTCCATGGTAATACGCTCACACTTCCACTCCGGAATTTCAAGTTTCTGAAATAATCCGCCCGGTTTCTGATGCTCGTACTTCACCTGTTCAAAATTTAAACATCGATCTACAAACCCAACTATATCTTCCTTCATTCGCCTCCACCAATAGTGCTGCCTCAAATCCTGATACATCTTCACGGCACCTAGATGAATGGAGTATTGCGAACTATGAGCTTCCTGGAGAATCAACTCACGAAAACCATCTACCTTAGGCACACATAGCCTGCCCTACATCCATAATACACCATCATCCCCAATAATGACTTTCTTGGCATCACCGTGCTAAATCGTGTCCTTAAGGACAAGCAAATAGGGATCATCATACTGGCACTCTCAAATGCGATCATATAAAGAAGACCGAGAAATCACACAAGCCAAAACTCGATTCGGCTCAGAAACATCCAATCTGACAAACTGGTTGGCCAAGACCTGAACATCCAAGGCTAAAGGCCTCTCTGCTACCGGTAAGTATGCTAAGCTGCCCAAACTCTCTGCCTTACGACTCAAGGCTTCGGCCACCACATTGGCCTTTCCGGGATGATAGAGAATAGTGATATCATAATCCTTAAGCAACTCCAATCACCTTTGCTGCCGCAAATTAAGATCCTTCTATTTAAATAGATGTTGTAGACTCCGGTGATCGGTATAAACCTCACAATGGACACTGTACAAATAATGTCGCCAAATCTTCAAGGCATGAACGATAGCTGCTAACTCAAGGTTGTGGACCGGATAATTCTTCTTATGTACCTTTAACTGTCTGTACGTAGAGAAAATCACCCTACTGTTTTGCATCAGTACTGCGTCGAGACCAATACGTGACACATCACAATACACAGTATAAGACTCTAAACCTGTAGGCGACACCAATAGTGGAGCTATAGCCAAAGCTGTCTTGAGCTTCTGAAAGCTCTCTTCACACTCATCCGACCACCTGAACGGAGCACCTTTATAGGTCAATTTAGTCATAGGCGATGCAATAGACGAGAAACCCTCCACGAAGTGACGATAATAACCAGCCAAGCCGAGAAAACTCCGAATCTCAGTAACTGAAGATGGCCTGGGCCAACTCTGAACTGCCTCTTTTTTCTTTGGATCTACCTTAATCCCTTCACTGGACACTATGTGTCCCAAGAATGCCACTAAACTAAGCCAGAACTCACACTTAGAGAATTTGGCATAAAATCTCTCCCCTCTTAGCCTCTATAATACAATACCCAAGTGTTGTGTATACTCCTCCTGACTACGTGAGTACACCAGGATATCATCAATAAATACTATGACAAATGAATCAAGATATGGATCAAACACACTATTCGTCAAGTGTATAAATTCTGCTGGAGCATTGGTTAGCCCAAATGACATCATAGGAAATTCATAGTGACCATAACGAGTCCTGAATGCCGTCTTTAGAATATCCAAATCCCTAATTTTCAACTGGTGATACCCCGATCTCAAATCAATTTTGGAGAATACCCTCGCTCCCTGAAGCTTGACAAATAAATCATCAATACGGGGCAAAGGATACTTATGTTTGATTGTAACTTTGTTCAACTGCCTGTAATCGATACACATTCGCAAAGTACCATCTTTCTTTTTTACAAACATAATCGGTGCATCCCAAGGTGACACACTAGGCCTAATAAACCCCTTATTAAAAAGTATCTGAAGTTGCTCTTTTAATTCTTTTAACTCAACTGGTGCCATACAATATGGAGGAATAGAAATGGTTTGAGTGCCCTGCACCAAGTCAATACCGAAATCAATATCCCTGTCAGGTGGCATACCCGGCAGGTCTGCAGGAAATACATCCAAAAAGTCTCGCACGACCGGTACTGAATCCATAGTAGGAGTATCTGCATCAACATCTCTCACAAAGGCCAAATATGACAAACACCCCTTCCCAACCATACGTTGGGCTTTTAAATAAGAAATTACCCTGCTAGGAACATAATCTAGAGAACCTCTCCATTGGATCTTCGGCAACCCCGGTATCGCCAACCTCACGGTTTTTGCATGACGGTCCAGAATAGAAGCATGACATGGAGACAACCAATCCATTCCCAGGATTACATTGGAATCAACCATACTGAGCAATAAGAGATCAACTCTAGTCTCCAGTCCCCCAATGGTTACCACACATGACCGATATACACGATCCATAATAATAGTATCGCCCACCGGTGTAGATACATGAACAGGTGAAACTAAGGACTCACAGGACATATCCATATAATGAGTAAAGTACAATGATACATATGAATGAGTAGAACCAAGGTCAAATAATATAGAAGCTTCCATGTGGCACACTAAGACAATACATGTAATCACTGCATCTGAGGCAACGACATTTGGCATGGCAAGAAAAGAATAGAATTGGGCCTGACCGCCACCTGATCGGCCTATCCCTCTTGGCAACCCCTAGCTGACTGACCCCCACCCCGAGCTGGCTGGGCGGATGGCAAAGTAACTGGTGCTGAAGTCGTAGTCTGATTCCTCTGCTGCACTGGACCTCCCGAGCGACGAGGACACTGTCTCCACATATGCCCAAATTCCCTTCACTCAAAGCAACTCCCTGGTATTGGTGGTGGTGCAGACTGAATCGGGCCCCGAGAACCAGAATAACTCCTAGAAGCACCCGATGCAAATGAACCCTAAACTGAAGGGGCACGAGATGAACTCTGGGCTGGGAGGGCACTAAGAGATGACTGGTCGTGATGAGAACAATATGAACCATGGCCGGATGACGCATCACGGTGACTTGGATGACCCGTCTGAGCGTGTCTGTAAGAACGACCCTTACCGTGGTAAAAATGACCCCCTGAAGGAACACCGCTGAATCACCTGGACCACAAGGCCTCTTGACCTCCCTCTCTCTACGTTCCTGACTACGGACCATCTATATCTACCGAGCAATGTCAACTACCTCATCAAAAGTAGCACCAGATTCTTTCTCCCGAGTCATAAGTAACTGTAGCTTATATGTGAGGCCATTAATGAACCTTCTAATCCTATCCCTATCAGCGGGAACCGACCAAACTACGTGATGAGCCAACTCAGAAAATCTCAACTCGTATTGCGTCACAGACATGCCATCCTGACATAACTGCTCAAACTATCTGCACAACTCCTCTCTACGAGACTACGGCACAAACTTCTCCAAAAAGAGAACAGAGAACTCCTTCCATGAAAGTGGTGCTGTACCGATTGGCCTGCGCTTCTCATAAGCCTCCCACCATCGGACGACAGCCCTAGAAATTGAAAAGTAGTGAACGAGACCCCACTGGTCTCCAAAATACCCGATGTCCGAAGAATCCGCTGGCACTTAGCCAGAAAACCCTGAGCATCTTCTGACTCAACACCGCTAAATGATGGAGGTCGAAGCCTCCCAAATCTCTCAAGTCTCCTCTGCTCATCATCTGTGATAACGGGGACTACCTGGTCTTGAACAGCTGCAGCTGGCTGGGCTGCTATTGCCCCCGGTATCTGAAGTCCCTGTACTACCTGATATGGTGTACGGGCTACAGGGGTATGAGTACCTCCCCCATCCTGAGAAGTGGTCAGTGCGGCCTGAGCCGAAACAACCTGAGCAAGACCAGTGCAAACTGTCAATATCTGGGCCAAAGTCTCTCGAAGGCCTCGAATCTCAATGGGCACAACTAGTGCCTCGGCTGGTCATGTCGGCTCAGCTATATCTGGACTCTGCTCCTGAGATGGAGCAACTGGTGGTACTGCAGGTGCTGGTCCAACTGTGGTACGAGCTACACCTCGACCTCTACCTCGGACCTGGCCTCTTCCACGGCCCCGGCCTCTCGCGGCCCTAACTGGTGGAAATGTTGGATGACCGTCTGATCTGGTAGTACGTGTCCTCACCATCTGGGAGAGAATAGAATAACATAATTTTAGTTTTTTTCCTAAATCAACAAGTTCGCACGATATAATACAGGAAAACGAAATTTTCCCAAGGGTTCGGCAGCCTCTCGAAGATAAGTACAGACGTCTCCGTACCGATCCGCAAGACTCTACTAAACCTGCTTATGACTCGTGAGACCTATGTAACCTAGGCGCTGATACCAATTTATTTTAAATACGAAAAACATAATAATTAAGTTTAAGAGAAAATCCCACAAATACTGGATATAAATACACTCCCAAAATCCGGTGTCACTGAGTACATGAGCATCTATACATTACAAGTCTAGGAAACCCGGTCTATAATAATAAGAGACCAAATACAATAAATAAAAGGATAGGGAAGGAGAGACAAGGTTTACGAAACATAGTAGCTACCTCTGAATCTCTGGTAAATCAACCGTGTGAAAGAATCAACACCCATTGTGTCTGGGGTCACCTGGATCTGCACACAAAGTGCAGGGTGGAGTGTGAGTACAACCAACTTAGTAAGTAACAATAATAAATAAGGAACATAATGTAGTGACGATCTTCTCAGCTATGTCCAAATACAGTACTTTCCAACATAAAATGGTAGGCATGCTCTCAAGTTCAACATTTAAACATTTACAGTAATTTCATATCAAATTTGACTGAAACAGAAAATAATATTTTTTTGAAATTTCCAAAATAGTGATATATGACAGCTAAAATATAGCAAATAATGAAATCAATGCATCCTCTCAGAGTAACAGTAACTCAGTCCTCCCATTCACTCCAACCTCACAGTCACTCTTTCCTCACAGTCACTCATTCCTCACAGTCACTCAGCATTCGGCAATCGAACTCAGCACTCGCACGCAGTAGGTACCTGCGCTCACTAGGGGTGTGTTCAGACTTCGGAGGGGCTCTTTCAGCCCAAGCGCTATATCAAGCCAATCATGGCATAAATCAATAAAACATGTTGTGGCGTGCACCCTGATCCCATAGTAACCTCATAATTAGATCTTCGGCCTCACTCAGTCATCAACCTCTCCAGTCTCTCGGGCTCTCAGAAATCAGGATAATTAGCCCAAAATAATAATATGATGTATTAATAAATAGCAACAGAGACTGAGATATGATATGAAATGAATAAACATGACTGACTGTGAAATTACAATTTGAACATATTATTCAACCACATAAATGACCCCAATGGGTACCAATAACAACAGCATAGGTCTAAGCATGATTTATAATATGAGTCTCAGCTCAATTTTGTCTAACACATAGAGAATGTACTGGTATCAACAGATTATACAACTATACAGTTCTAGGGAATTTCACCAAGTCTCAATTCCTACGGTACACGCCCACACACCCGTCATCTAGCATGTGCGTCACCTCAACACCAATCACATAACACATAATCCAGGGTTTCATACCCTCAAGACCAAATTTAGAACT
Source organism: Nicotiana otophora (assembly GCA_000715115.1). Lineage (NCBI taxonomy): Eukaryota > Viridiplantae > Streptophyta > Magnoliopsida > Solanales > Solanaceae > Nicotiana > Nicotiana otophora. The sequence goes on from AWOL01S0034910.1 coordinate 23,564, forward strand.
GTTACTTACCTCAAACCGTAAAAGTCTTTATTCCACTAGGTCTTTGCCTTGTGAATTGGCCTCCAAACGCCTCGAATCTAGCCACAAATAATTAGATTTAGTCAATAACATTTATTGGAATTAATTCCATATGAAAATACAATTTTTCCATAAAAATCCGAAATTTAACTCAAAAATTGGCCGTGGAGCCNAGGAAACCCGGTCTATAATAATAAGAGACCAAATACAATAAATAAAAGGATAGGGAAGGAGAGACAAGGTTTACGAAACATAGTAGCTACCTCTGAATCTCTGGTAAATCAACCGTGTGAAAGAATCAACACCCATTGTGTCTGGGGTCACCTGGATCTGCACACAAAGTGCAGGGTGGAGTGTGAGTACAACCAACTTAGTAAGTAACAATAATAAATAAGGAACATAATGTAGTGACGATCTTCTCAGCTATGTCCAAATACAGTACTTTCCAACATAAAATNGCTGATACCAATTTATTTTAAATACGAAAAACATAATAATTAAGTTTAAGAGAAAATCCCACAAATACTGGATATAAATACACTCCCAAAATCCGGTGTCACTGAGTACATGAGCATCTATACATTACAAGTCTAGGAAACCCGGTCTATAATAATAAGAGACCAAATACAATAAATAAAAGGATAGGGAAGGAGAGACAAGGTTTACGAAACATAGTAGCTACCTCTGAATCTCTGGTAAATCAACCGTGTGAAAGAATCAACACCCATTGTGTCTGGGGTCACCTGGATCTGCACACAAAGTGCAGGGTGGAGTGTGAGTACAACCAACTTAGTAAGTAACAATAATAAATAAGGAACATAATGTAGTGACGATCTTCTCAGCTATGTCCAAATACAGTACTTTCCAACATAAAATGGTAGGCATGCTCTCAAGTTCAACATTTAAACATTTACAGTAATTTCATATCAAATTTGACTGAAACAGAAAATAATATTTTTTTGAAATTTCCAAAATAGTGATATATGACAGCTAAAATATAGCAAATAATGAAATCAATGCATCCTCTCAGAGTAACAGTAACTCAGTCCTCCCATTCACTCCAACCTCACAGTCACTCTTTCCTCACAGTCACTCATTCCTCACAGTCACTCAGCATTCGGCAATCGAACTCAGCACTCGCACGCAGTAGGTACCTGCGCTCACTAGGGGTGTGTTCAGACTTCGGAGGGGCTCTTTCAGCCCAAGCGCTATATCAAGCCAATCATGGCATAAATCAATAAAACATGTTGTGGCGTGCACCCTGATCCCATAGTAACCTCATAATTAGATCTTCGGCCTCACTCAGTCATCAACCTCTCCAGTCTCTCGGGCTCTCAGAAATCAGGATAATTAGCCCAAAATAATAATATGATGTATTAATAAATAGCAACAGAGACTGAGATATGATATGAAATGAATAAACATGACTGACTGTGAAATTACAATTTGAACATATTATTCAACCACATAAATGACCCCAATGGGTACCAATAACAACAGCATAGGTCTAAGCATGATTTATAATATGAGTCTCAGCTCAATTTTGTCTAACACATAGAGAATGTACTGGTATCAACAGATTATACAACTATACAGTTCTAGGGAATTTCACCAAGTCTCAATTCCTACGGTACACGCCCACACACCCGTCATCTAGCATGTGCGTCACCTCAACACCAATCACATAACACATAATCCAGGGTTTCATACCCTCAAGACCAAATTTAGAACTGTTACTTACCTCAAACCGTAAAATTCTTTATTCCACTAGGTCTTTGCCTTGTGAATTGGCCTCCAAACGCCTCGAATCTAGCCACAAATAATTAGATTTAGTCAATAACATTTATTGGAATTAATTCCATATGAAAATACAATTTTTCCATAAAAATCCGAAATTTAACTCAAAAATTGGCCGTGGAGCCCATGTCTCAAAAGCCGACAAAAGTTAAAAAAATCCGAAAGCCCATTCAACCACGAGTCTAACCATACCAATTTACTTAATTCCGACATCAACTCGACCCCCAAAACTTCAAATTAAACCAAGAGGGTTTTCTAATCTTTCCAATTTAATTCACCCATTAAATGTTAAAAACAACCATGGATTCGGGTAATTTGATCAATAATGAGTTAAGAACACTTACCCCGTTATTTTCCTTGAAAATCTCCCAAAACTCACCTCCTCCGGAGATCTAATCCGTCAAAAATTCAGAACTTAAACTTTCTATCCAGACCTCTCTTCTTCGCAAACGCGACAGATCCCTCGCGTTCGTGAAGCACAAAATCGTGCTGCCCAACATTGCTCTTTGGGAACGCGAAACACTACTCGCGAACGTGATGCTTTACCGAGATCTTCTTCGCGAACGCAAAGGCTAAAACCCATGCCCACTATTTTTCCCTTCGTGAACGCGATGAACAACCCAACTCCTCTTTGCGAACGCGAAGGGAAAATCTTGCCTGCCTCAAATTCCCCTTCGCGAACGCGAGGGTCCACTCGCGAACGCTAAGAAGGAAACCAGGAAAACACACCAGCAGTCTTTAGGCAACATGCCAAGTTCAAAAATGATCTGTTAACCTCCCGAAACTCACCCGAGCCTCCCCAGGACCTCAACCAAACATACCATCAAGTCCCAAAACATCATACGAACTTAGTCAAACCCTCAAATCACCTCAAACAACGCTAAAACCATGAATCATACCCCAATTCAAGCCTAATGAACTTTGAAATTTCAAGTTTCAACAAACAACGCCGGAACTCACAAATCAAGTCCGATTGACCTCAAATTCTGCACACAAGTCATAAATAACATAACGGACCTATTAAAATTTTTAGAACCGGATTTTGACACTGATATCAAAAAGTCAACCCTTCGATCAAACTTTCCAAAAATTCAACTTTCGGCATTTCAAGCCTAATTCCACTACGGACCTCCAAATAATTTTTTGGACACGTTCCTAAGTCCTAAATCACCATACAGAGTTATTAGAATCATTAGAATTCAATTCCGAGGTCGTTTACACATAAGTCAATATCAGATCATCTTTTGCAACTTAAGTTTTTAATTATGAGACTAAGTGTCTCATTTCACTCCGAAATCCTTCCGAACCCGAACCAACTAACCCGGTAAGTTATAAAATAATTGTAAAGCATAAATTGAGCAGTAAATGAGGGAACAGGGTTATAATACTCAAAACGACCGGTCGGGTCGTTACAAGTACAAAATAACATAATTATCCAATATCTAGTACAACCCGGATCTGGAGTCACAAGTACACGAGCTTTTAGAGGTTCTACAAATAGAGTCTGAAATAAATACAACTGTCTCAAATGAGATGAACAGTAAATATGGAAAGAGGAAGGGGACTTCAAGATTTGCGTAAACCAGCAGATCTACCTCGAGTCTCCAAATAAGCTAATCAGAGTTGATGCGCCTCACAGACAGCTGGGACCAGTACCAAAATCTGCACAAGAAGTGCAGAGTGTAGTATGAGTACAACCGACCCAATGTACTCTGTAAGTGTCGAGCCTAACCTCGACGAGGTCGTGACGAGGCTATGACAGGACACCCACGTAATTAAACATGTACAAACGAAAATATACGTACGACATAACAACAAATAATGATTTAACATATACGATTGGGAGTGGGCATGAAAAGGGGTACAAGATATGGTAACTATAACATGAAATGACAACATGAAACAATCAATAAACCTTCAACCAATGAAAATAGAGAAAACATAATAAATAAAGAATGCACGGCATCACCCATCGCGCTTTTACTCTCAACCTCACCATGAAATAATAACAATAGCACGGTATCACCCTTCGTGATTTTACTCTCAATCTCTCCATAAAATGATAAATACAGCACGACATCACCCTTCATGTTTTTACTCTCAATTTCATCATGAAACGATACATACGACACGTCATCACCCTTCATGCTTTAACTCTCTTCATCACTATATATAAATCAATAAAAGAAACAATAACTGGTACGGCATCAGCCTTTGAGCGTTAACACTCTCTCTATTACCATGAAGCAATGAATATATGATATTTGGTAGAAAGAATAATCAAGAATAAACCTTACATCAACACCATTTCCACAATATCGAGCCTCAAATTCCATTAATATTCCACTATCACAAATACTTCATAAATGCGGAGAGGATAACCAATTAAGTGATAAACCAGTCTAGACATGGATATCATAATCAAAGGAGGAAATAAATCACGAGAAACAAGTTTCAACCACATGCTTTAACCCAAAAACGACGCATAAGTACTCGTCACCTCACATATACGTTGTACCCAACATTTAAACACGTAGCAAATAAGCAAACAAGTCCTAATCCCTCAAGTCAAGGTTAACCACGACACTTACCTCACTCCGCAATCAATTCAGAGCTCTATCGTGTCTTTCCTCTAGCATTTGCCTCCAAATCACTCGTATCTAACCACAATCGACTCGATAACGTCAAATAATGCTAAGGGAATCAATTACAATACATAAATGTAGGAGTTTTACACTTTTCCCACAAGGTCAAAAATATCAACCCCGGGCTCGCTTGGTCAAAACCCGAGGTTCGGACAAAAAATTATTTACCCATTCACCTGAGCCCGATTATGTAATTAGTCTTGAAATCCGACCTCGAACTGAGGTCTAAATCCCGAATTTACAAAACAAACCCCAATTCTTCCTAAATCCCTAGTTTTCTACCATGGAAGAACATATATTAGGGCTAGAAATTAATGGGTGATGTTAGAAATGGAAGCAAATGAGTTAAAGTATACAAACTTATGAATTGGTGTTGAGTTTTTCCCTTAGAATCGCCTCTAGGCCGAGCTCTAATGGAGAGTTTATGAAAAATGGAAGAAATCCCGTTTTGGGACTATTTTAAATCACTGGCATTAGGTGTTCATCGCGTTCGCGTGAAACATGACGCGTTCGCGAATAGCATGGCCTAACTGGATTATGCGATCATGAGTAACTCCACGCGTTCATGAAGGTCTAGCCCACCTCACCACCTCGTTTGCGAGACTGGGCTCACGTTCGCGTAGAGTTACCTAAATTCCCCCGGCCCAGGACATCTAACACTACGCATTCAAGTGTGAATGGTCGCGTCCGCGAAGAGCAACCCTCCCCCCCCCTCATGCTCCGCGTTAGCGACAATGTCTCACGTTCGCGACTAAGGTCTCACATTCGCGTTGAACAAAATCCTCCCCAGTCCTAGATCCCCTTCGCAAACGCGAGAATGGCTTCGCGGTCACGAAGCACAACACACTAGATGACAGCTGAAGCTCAAAAACAAGATTTTTTTTAAAGATCAAAAGGTCCGTAAGCTATCCGAAACTCAACCGAGCTCTCTGGGCTCCAAACCATATATGCACACAAGTCGAAAAAACCTCATACGAACTCGCTCGCGCGATCAAAATACCAAAAATAACACGTAGATCTACAAATTGTACACCAAACCAAATGAAATTTTTTAATGAAACTTAAAAATTTCTATTTTAACAACCGGACGTCCGAATCACATCAAATCACTTCCGTTTTTCACCAAAATTTGCAAACAAGTCATAAATATCATAATAGACCTATACCAAGTTTCAAAACCAAAATTTGACCCGGTATCAACAAAGTCAAATATCGGTCAAATTGATGAGTTCCTTTAACTTTTAAACTTCAAATTTTTAATAAATTGTGATAACGCGAGCTAGGGTCCTCCGAATTCGATTTCGGGCATACGTCTGAGTCCATAATCATAATGCGGACCCACAAGGACCGTCAAAACATGAATTTGGGTCCGTTTGCTCAAAATATTGACCAAAGTCAATTTTAATGGATTTTAAGGCACGAATTCACTTTTTAATGAATTATTTTTACATAAACGCTTTTTGAAAAAAGACACGGACTGCGCACGCAAATTGAAAAAGACTAAAAGAAGCTATTTAAAGTTTTCGAAATACAAAAGTAAGATTTAAAACTCTAAATGACCTAGCGGGTCATCACACTGCCAAACATTTAGGTTGCATCGTTAAAGATGATGCACCTATGAGAGTAGCTGTGACTAATGGAGGCCATCTAATAAGTTACCAATCTTGTCCCCAATTCAGTTGGAAAAAATCAAGGAATAGCTTTTGAACACAGACTAAGATTGCTGGATATTGGAGGGTGTGATGTGGTCTTAGGAATGGATTGGATGAGGAAGCAAAACCCCATTCTGTTTGATTTCATTGAATATAGGTTGCAAGTGAGTGTGAATGGGAAAAGGGTAGACCTTAAGGGATACTCTGAGGAAGGTAAACTCTATAGCATGACAGCTGGTGGAGTGAAACAGCTTCTCAGAAAGGGAAAGGTATTGTGGGCTCAATTATTTACAATTACTGCTAGGACTGCTGAACTACAAGTGACCGAACCTGATAAAATCAGTGTGATACTTGAAGAATTCCCAGATGTGTTTGAAGAGCCAAAGTCCTTGCCACCACAAAAGATCCATGATCATTCTATCCTCTCCAAACCTGATGCAACAGCAGTAAGTATCAGACCTTACAGGTACAATCATTTTCAGAAAAATAAAATAGAAAAGTAAGTAAATAAAATCTTAAGAGAACTAAACAGTATGCCCATCAAGGATAAATTTTCTATTCCTTTGGTAAATGATTTGATGGATGAACTTAATGGATCTTACATATATTCCAAGATTGATCTAAGGGCTGGTGATATTGGGTATCACCAAATTAGAATGGAGAGGTCTGATATCTATAAGACTGTATTTAGGACCCATTAGGCCATTATGAGTTTAGAGTCATGCCATTTGGCTTGATCAATGCTCCTACAACCTTTCATAGCCTGATGAACCATGTTTTCAGGCCTTTTCTTAGGAAATTTGTACTTGTATTCTTTGATGACATAATTGTCTATTGTCCAACAGTGGACAATCATGTAGATCACCTTAGACAGGTCTTACAAGTATTGCAGAAGGAAACACTCTATGCTAAATTGTCCAAGTGTGCCTTTGGTCAAGACAAAGTGAAGTATTTGGGCCATATTATTTCTAGTCAAGGAGTAGCAACTGATCCTGCCAAGATATACTTTATGGTCAATTGGCATGTTCCTAAGTCAATCAAGTCATCAGGGGATCTGTTGGCCTTACAAGCTATTACAGAAGATTTGTGAAGTCCTATAGCATCATTAGTAGACCTTTGACTAACCTACTTAAAAAGGATTCCTTCCAATGGAATGAAGAGGCAGAAGAGGCCTTTCAGAAGCTGAAGAAAGCCATGTCCACAACACATGTACTAGCCTTGCCAGATTTCACCAAACCTTTTATTGTAGAGACGGATACATGTTCTACTGGTATGGAAGTTGTTCTAATGCAGGGTGGCAGGCCCATAGCTTACCTAAGCAAATACTTGTCCATCAAGAATAGAAGGTTGTCCACCTATGAAATGGAGTACATGGTAGTTCTAACTGCAGTTGCCAAATGGAGACACTACTTAGAATATGGCCATTTCATTGTGAGAACAGATCACCAGAGCCTAAAATATCTATTGGAGAAAAAGGTCACTATAGTATTACAGCGGAAGGGTCTAACTAGGCTCTTGGGGCTTGACTATAAAATTCAGTACAAGAAAGGTTCTGAAAATAGAGCAGTTGATGCTCTATCTAGGAGACAAGAATAAAATTCTAGTACTACCTTATTGTCTATCTCCACTACTCAACATTCTTGGCTAGAAGAAGTTAGCAAATCCTATAAAGATGATCCTATGGCTACTCAGCTATTGACTGAGTTAATAGCAGCAACTCCGAGCAATTTTGACTACACACTACATCAGGGGATAATCAAGTACAGGAAGAAGATCTATATAGGGAAGGGTAACGCATTGAGAAGAAGGGTGTGGGAAGCCTTGCATCAATCACCACTGGGAGGTCACTTAGGGCAACATGGTACTTATAAGAGGTTAAATATGATCTTTTACTGTCCAAGCATGAAGTCAAACAGTTGTAAATGGGTCAGTGAGTGTGACATATGTCAAATCAGATAATGTTCACTATCTTGGGTTGCTACAACCTCTTCCTATTCCAGAACAAGTATGGCAAGACATTTACATGGATTTTGTAGAGGGATTACCTACTTCAAACCATAAGAATGCAATTTTGGTGGTAGTTGACAGGTTCACTAAGTATGGCCATTTCTTGGCCCTTAAACACCCCTTTACACCATAGGATGTAGCACAATTATTTCTAAAGGAGATTTATAAATTGCATGGTGTCCCTAGGTCCATAGTTTCAGATAGGGATCCAGTCTTCACTAACTACTTTTGGCAGCATCATTTTAGATCCACGGGCACCAAAATTAACCTGAGTTCAGCTTCCCCCCCCCCCCCCCCCCC
>AWOL01S0034912.1:0-39624 GCA_000715115.1 Nicotiana otophora
CTTCTGAATTTTATGGTATTGCTATTTATCTTATGAGTGTTGTTGTGATACTGATATTATCTCGCTTTTTTTTTTCTTTTTTTTTTTTTTTTTTTTTTTTTTTTTGAGCCGAGGGTCTTTCGGAAACAGTCTCTCTACCCCTTCGGGGTAGGGGTAAGGTCTGCGTACATACTACCCTCCCCAGACCCCATTAATGGGATTCTACTGGATTGTTGTTGTTGTATATCACTTGTCTACTTCCTGAATGGGAAATGTCACGTGCATATTTACATTACTAAATGTATGTTCAATATTGGCTAACATGTATGTATGCTTACATTTTTTAGAAGAACCCAGGTAAAAACGTACAATACATATAAATAAATGATGAAAAATTAGAAAATTTACCTTCTGGTTCAAGCGCTACTGCATAACAGAAGTAGAAAATAACCACNTAGGCTCTTTACTCTAAGGGTAACTTTGGAAAGAAGAAGTTAATTCCTTCTTGATATCTGAAAAAATCAAATATTATGGACCACAAAAAAAAAGCGAAAAATCACTTGAAGTGGCCCGGAGGAAGTATTTACTAAGCTACGAGAAAAGAAAAAAGAAAAACAAGGTGGACTGCGATATGAGGTAAAATGACAGCTGTGGGATTTGAACCCACGCCCTTTCGGACCAGAGCCTAAATCTGGCGCCTTAGACCACTCGGCCAAACTGTCTTATGTGATGTTAATTCGCCGTTTTTATAATTGATTACTATGTAACGCTAAGTGCTACAAGAACTCCAGTTAATCCACCGACAGTTTTACAAATGAATCATGATTTGTCCATTATTGGACATGATTAATTAATTATAATCTCAGTTTACTAGCACTTTATCTCTGAAAAATACTTATGTCCGTAAGCACGTATCCAAAGCAATAAGTACATAATACATGCCTTTTACACAGTTATAAAAATTCTTACTTGTATTTAGTACTAAACTATTAAAAATTAATATAATTTAGTGCATGTTGTGAATCGGAAAAGCATTTTCCCTTTGTTTGAGTTTTTTTCATTTCGTGTACTCCTCTTTCACCTTTTTATTACTTTTCTCGTTCATTTGGAAACTTCCAATTACATTTTAATTTCGTCTACATATATAGCCAAAACTTAATACTTAAGATATTCTTTAGAGCAAAAGGATATTATCAAATGGATATATAAAGAAAAAGACATCATTTTCATTCAACATAGATTTTGCAGGACATACCGATCAACATTTTTGAATTTGTAAGTCATATAACAAAGTAATAAATCAAACCATTAAAGTAATAATAAGCTTAAAAATTTGTAGTGGTTACATACGTATTTCAACTTTCACATAACTTGTCTAATTTCTGAGTTATAACACTAACTTATAATCAGTTTACGGCAACAAAATATATAAGTGGATAGACCAGTCATTCTTGGTTACAACTTACATCTAAGAATAGTATGTGAATATGTTTTCCCAGACAATGCTTTACTGTCTCAAAGCTGTACTATTGTTGGACCTCACATGGCCATTTGCCTATATATGAATAATTCATTACACTGTCCACCTATTCAAAAAATTTATTCATATGTTTTTATTTATCATGATAATGTAATAAATTGAGCTGCGAGCATATATTATTTAACCATAGTTAAATGAGAAAAATATATGTAAAGTACATATATTATACTCCATATTTTTTGGTTTGATGTAAATATCGATCGCATGTAATTCTTTTCCATTCTTCCATTTAATGGTAGCACATGTTAATGGAAGCTGGGATGGATTTATAGGCAAATATATGGTGCACGTAAATTCATGGTCTCTTCGCCAAACTAGCTATTTTATGTATATATTTTTTAGAATTGATCTAATATTATCTGTTGGCACCCGTACTCCAAAGAGGCTAAATGATGCATTTGGTTGAATGTTGAGTTATTTACTTAGAGGAGCTCGGATCAATGCCCACTTAATACTTTTTTTTCCTCTATTTTTTAGTGGTGCACCCGTATTATAAAAATCTTAAATTTCTGGAATCATCTCTCAGTTCTTCTACCCATAATTACGATTTCTCTGTTTTTTGGTAAATTAATAGATAAAAAAAAACTTAAAGTAAGTTTCTTCTGTAATCCTGGAGATCCAAAGCAGTAAAGTCAAATGATTAATTTAAAAAATCATCTTTATTGGCCCCTTAATTTTAGCTTACTGGTTCATTCTGCTCGTTGTTCCCCTTGTTTTTTAATTAGATTTGTGGGGTCAAGTAATTCTTTCTCTTCAGTGCTGCTTTATACAATAGTCTGATTATTACTAATAACTTTATATAGTCCTAAACATGAATATTAGAGAATAAAAATTAATTTCGAATGAAGTAAAAAATTGTGAAAATTCATATAGTTAGACTTCAATTAGTTTGAGAATAATGAGGCTTTATTGTCGTAACTTTTTTTTAGTTTTTCATCCGATGTTTGGTGCTTGTTTATTGGTGCAGGAAAATCCCAGTTTGGAAAATAAAGTACTCCAAACTTTATTTTCAAGGCTCGAACACGACCTCTAATTAGAGATGAAATACTTACCATCCCGCTACAATTTTTGATGGTCAGTAATTTTACTACTATGAAACCCATCATTTTATTTTCAGAAAAGGGAAGTAATAAACAGACCAATTAGTGTATTTTAGTGGACCAATCAGAAGAGCAAAATCCAGTTGTCAAATCCAGCAAGTTTGTATTATTATAAGACCAATCAAATGTGATCATGTTCCCATATGAAGGCATCTTAGCCCCACTTACATTTTCTGCCACTATTATCAGTCCATGGGCATTTTGGACTTTCTCCCCTCCATTGTCTTTCTGGCAATTGCTTTCTCCAACTTGTCGGTCTGTGATTGTGGAGTCAATTCCCTAAATTGCCCTCTCAAATCTAAACTTACTTTTGCCTTTTCAAAATGTAATTACTTTTGTAATTGGTAAAAACTATGTGTAACATGATCTGATCATTAACCACCGGACTCATTACTTTCGGTTCGAATTCTATATAGATACAACAACAATTACAGTTTCAATGCAGAGAAGTTAAGGATACGATATAAATCATCCATGATCATGTTTTTCATTTAACTTCATCTCAATCGAACAACATATAAAAAATAAAATAAAAACAAAAGTATTAGAAGTTCTCAAAATTTTCTGTTGGCATCAGAATCTCTAATAAAACTAAAAGACTCCTAGAAAGTATATGACCTAAGGTAAACGTATCAACATAATTACAAAATATTTTCAACTAATTAGTATCAAACTATATATATATATATATATAACATTATATTCGTTCTAAACTCTCTGATTCAAAATTCTAAATTTGCCCATATAATAACCAGCAAAGATAAGTAACAATTGAAGAAATTAATTATCAAAAGAATTGATATTTTCCTTTCCTTTTTCTTCAAAAGGAAAATACTGTTATTCTAAAATAGGTGGGCAGTACTTTTGAGACAAACTTTAATGTCTTTTATTTACTTTATTGTTTTGAAGGGCCTATTAAAAGGAGAGAATATTTATCTCTAAGACTTTAATCCATTACATAAGGTTAAAGAAGTATAAACACTAGAAACAAACCAAAAGCAACAAACATGGGAAAGATTCTCATTTCCATTTCTACCCTTGACATGACCAAAAGTGATCAGTCTACATCCTTTATTATATTTGTAGTCTTCTCCAAAAATTTCAACTTAAGAAGCTTTCACTTCTCAAGCTCCTCAAGAAAGAGAATGGAGAGAATGTCTTCTTCAATACCTAAATTCCTTCTAATTATAGCACTAATTACTGTTCTTTTTACATTAACACAAGCTGAAGTACAAGGTTCATTTGATGACAATTTTAGTAAAAGTTGTCCTGAAACACATTTCAAGACTTCTGAAGATGGGCAGATCTGGTATCTTTCATTAGATAAGAAAGCAGGTGATTATAAGCCAAGAATTCAATGTTTGTCAATACCATTTTCAATTATTTGAACTTTTAATTTTCATTTTCTTGCTAATATTGATGAGTTTCTATATATAGGATGTGGATTTATGACCAGGCAAAAATATAGATTTGGGTGGTTTAGTATGAAGTTGAAATTGGTGGGAGGTGACTCTGCTGGTGTTGTCACAGCTTACTATGTAAGTTGCACGAATTTTATACTTTTTTATACATGGATTGTCAACTCTACTAATGCAAAAATTAACATGGATATAACTTATATAGAATTATTTTTACCTCGGTAGTCCAGCGTTTCCCTTTGTCTTCATCTGTTCGATAGCATTAGTGTTAGTTCGATATGTTGTTAATCTTAGATTTCTATTATTACCTATCATTTAGTTGTTATCTTGGCTTCAAACTTCTTTTTATCTTGTCGTTATTTTTACTTGCTGCCATTGCTTCTTTTCATCTTTTCTTTAGCGGAAGTCTATCAGAAACAACTCTTTGTCCTTTCCGGTATGGATAAGACTGCGTACATCTTACCCTCCCCAGACTCCACTTGTGTGGGTTTACTGGGTTTCTTATTGTTGGTAGCAAGTAACATGCTTTATTTTTTAAGTTACTAATTTTACCTTTTATGGACGGTCAAATGCAACTTTAAAATTCTTCTTTGTAAATGGATCATGAACTCTGGCAATACAAATTAATATGGATATACTAACTCGTATGCACTACCAACATAAAGAATATTTATATTAATCATTTTTTGACCTGTTGTAATATGTAATCTACTTTATTTTTGAGGTTACTAATCTCGCGCCCTTTTATGGATGATTATAGTTATCGTTTATGTAGTCTTATAGTATATTGTCATTGTATAAAAATTAAACTCTTTTAATATTGTGGGAATATCTAGCAATGGGTTTAATTGGTTTTTTTTAACATGATTGCAGATGTGTACAGAAGATGGAGCAGGGCCAACAAGAGATGAATTAGACTTTGAGTTCTTGGGAAATAGAACAGGGGAACCTTATACTATTCAAACCAATGTGTACAAAAATGGGACTGGTAATCGTGAGATGAGACACATTCTTTGGTTTGACCCCACTGAGGACTTTCATACTTATTCCATTCTTTGGAACACCCACCAAATTGTGTAAGTCTCTCTTTCACTTTCTATTAAACTATTTGACTTAGTGTACCGGTTTGTTCTTTTTATCACAATTATTTTTTACACAATTAGTATGCATCGTGAGACCACTCTATAACAGTATCTCCATATAACATTAATTCACTATAAAAATCATATTTTTTTCGGAACCAATATTTATATTATGTTATATTCTATGCCTTCTATAACAACACTTCACTATAACATCAAGAAAATATCGAAACAAACGAAATTGTTATAGAGACTTTGGACGATGCTATAGTATGTACTTTGTTAGGGCTAGAATATAGAGGAGATCTGACGGAAGTACCAAATTCTGATTGTTCAAGTTAAGGATTAGAATTAATATTGATATCGATCCTTATGTGTATGCATGTCAATTCACTTGCTAACTTTGGATAACAGTATAATATATACTTAATTTGGGCTAGATAGAGAAGTTCTGACAGAAGTACAAAATTCTGATTGTTCAAGTTAAGGATTAGAATTTTATTGATATCAATCTTTATGTGTATGCAGGTTTTTCGTGGATAGAGTACCAATAAGGGTATACAAAAATGCGAATTATACTAATAATTTCTTCCCAAATGAGAAGCCAATGTACTTGTTTTCAAGCATATGGAATGCTGACGATTGGGCTACAAGAGGTGGTTTGGAGAAAACAAATTGGAAAAATCAACCATTTGTTTCAAGTTATAAGGATTTTAGTGTAGATGGTTGTCAATGGGAAGATCCATTTCCTGCTTGTGTTTCTACTACCACTAAAAATTGGTGGGATCAATATAATTCTTGGCATTTATCAAGTGACCAAAAAATGGATTATGCTTGGGTACAGAGAAACCTTGTGACTTATGATTATTGCCAAGATACTGAGAGATTTCCTAAAAAGCCCGAGGAATGTTGGTTAAATCCATGGGATTAATAAATTTAAAGATATAGGTAAATTTGTTATGAGAGGATGGAGTATTTAAATTTTTGATGTTGAGTATATATGTTGTATTATTTCTCATGTCTATTGTATCATTGAATTTATTATATTATTGAAGCCTTCAATTTTTTGTTTTTTCTTTTTTTATCTTTTTTTGGTATTGGGTTGACCTAATGGAGTTTGGAAATCACCAATGCCTTCATTTAATGTCACAATGGAAGATTAAGGAGCAGTGGCGGATCTAAATTTTTTGGTGTCAAAATATAAATAATTAGATACATCGAAAAATCAAGGTGAGTCAACGTATTGTAAATATATACATAAATAAAAAAGTTTATCTAATAATATAGTGTAATTTTCCGGCGAAGGGGTTGGTTTAATGTGGCTCCGCCACTATTAAGGAGAGTCGGGTCGTTTGGTACAATGGTGAGATATTTCAGGATATTTTATGAGATTAATTATTTCACATTTTATATGGGATAAATAAGCCCATCATTTTAGTATAAAAATTATCGTGAAATTAGCTAATTCTCAAATCAAATATGAGATAAAATTTATCCAAAATTTTATTTCAAAATTATTATTTTTATCTCATATACCAAATGCCATCTATTAGACTATTCCTTGTCATAACTGTATTATGATTCTTACTTTTGAGCCCTGTTAGTACTACTGGTCATGCCCTTATGGCAGTATTATGAGTTCAGAATCCATTTGTGGTTTTTTTGGAATATGTGTTTAAGAAAAAAGAGCGACATTTTTATATATAGCGCTCTTTTAAAGAGCGTTATACTTTAACGGCCAAAACTCCGTTAAAGTATAGCGCTCTTTAAAAGAACGTTATATATAAAAATATCACTTTATTTTTAAACACACATTTCTGTCATACTTGTCCAAAAGAACCAAATGGGTTCTACGCCCGCAGTATTACGGTTTGTAGTATTTCAAGAAAAATTTCTTAGTATTATAATATAACTATTCCTGTTCCCCAAAAAAAAGATCAGACCACTGTCGAAGAAATATTCTTAGATCTTAAGTTTACAGTTCTGTATATAGAGTAGAAAAAATATTTTTTTATAAATATTTCAATATTCAAGATAAAAAGAATAAGGGATAAAATCGACGGAGGAGTGTTTTCATAGAGAAAATCGTGATTGAAAAGAGCGTAAAGAGAATTCTAAACTCAAAATATGTAAAATAGAAAGACTACATGGGAGATTTATTCTTTGTTTTAGGTCTTTTTACTTTGAAAGGATATATTAAAAAACTATTATATAATGGAAGAGGTAATGGAGTACACGTGTCACAGGTAGGACACATGTCTTCTAACCTTGCATTTTACCTGCTCCAACCCCCCCCCCCCCCCCCCCCCCCACAAAAATATTGTTATATCTGTCTTGCAAATTCGCTGGAGACTCTCAAATGACTGTTTCCTAACATGTTCATTTTTCTTCATTTGTTTTTGCCAAACTGTTTCCTTTATTTTTTCCAAAACTTGTGGTCAAGAAAATTGAAATAAAAGTTGTTGCAAGCATCATTTAAGACTAATGTATAATCGAGGTCAGTAGTAAGGTCTTCATACACCTTATCCTTCTCGGACCTCTTACGTGAGATTATATTGAGTTAGTTATTATTATTGTAGTGGCGTAACCTGAAATCTCGCAAAGGGTGTTCTAACTTTAAGAAAGTCGATAAAATTATTTATGATGGATAGGTGCACAATTTTTTTTAAATCTACACAACATTTAACTTAACAAATAAAATACTTGTAATAGAAATATAATTTTATAAATCAAAACTAAAATAAACAAGACAACAGAAGAAATTTAACTAATAAAAGTAAACGTAGCACCAAAGAAAAGAGAGAATCGATAGGGTTCGTAGCATGTAGAGAACATTCATTAAAGAAATTCTGTAGAGCTTGATTTTTAAATTCTAAAATTTGTTTAAGATACAACTTTTAGATTAGTTATTTGTATTTTACACAAATATTAAGTTTTAAGAGTTATTTATTAGGAATTTTTTTAGATTGAAAAAGAGTCAAATAGACCGTACATGGTAGTCTCCGTTTTGCTTAAATGAGAAGTTAAAAATATTTAGCCAGAGATTCAAACCGGTGAACAATGCCTCACTTTGAACACCCTGAACTGTTTACCTCACTCACCTTTATTAAGGGTATCCAAATATAATATATAACCATATAAAATAATATTTGATATATATATATATACACAATATAATTTCTCGACGAATTGTGCTCGTTTGACCACCCTTGACATACTGCGGGCTACGCCATTGTTCGAGGTTTACAACAACTTAATATAAAACTGTGTATTTATGAGTATATATTTTTATCGCTTTGATGCGCGTGCCCAGCCAAACACCTGTGAGCTCGACCACACAGAATCCAGACAATATAAAGCATTATCTTTCCATGTTCTCTCCTCTGGACAATACGACTTTTGACAATTTCATACTAGGGAACTGGATATATTGCAGATGGACACCTTATGGGAATATACAAAGTACATTATTTGCAGGCAACAAGTATATCATCAAGATTCTAAGTATATAGTCATATATACTTGTGCTTATAAAAAAAGGTAATGTACTATGAAATGTTAACATATACTCCTCCCATTCAATTTACGTGATTTAAGTTTAAATCGTCAAAGATTTTAATACATTTTGTGAAAGCCACTTCTTTGCAAGCCGGTGTTTTTGCACTTGACAATGTTCTACAAACAGAGTAATGTTTGATGAGGACACGCGCTTATATACTGATTGTATGAGGTGAAATTGTTGAGTGACGGGTGAATGCTCGATGAGTTGATACGTGACAGTGAAGACAAATAGGATATGAGTCAGCAAATAGCTGACACCGGTTACGAATATATGTTCGGTGCTGTGTGAGTTCTGAAGACGTTGGAACCGGGGACGAAAGTTTGTAAGAAAGATATCGGTTGGAGAAGACATCATTCAATTAGCAGTTGTTACAAAAAATCTTTCCATTTATACTCAACCGTTATGCAGCCATCAAGATGGGTCTTTATTCATATTATAGATAAGCTTGATTTGAGAATCTTGTCTTCCTGAATTTAGCTTAAATAGAAGAATTTGTACTCATTGTACACACGAAAATATATGTGCACAAAAAAGGATATACTTACTCTTATTCTATTAACAATATTTTTTCTCTCTATTTTATACATTGTTCTTATTCTTGCTTCCGGAGAAGTTCATATCACAGTCATGCTTGTATTTTCTTGAAGTTTCTTTAATTAATTTATTTATGTTTTTAGTTATTTTATATTCTTGAGTCAAATAAATTCACGTATCTATAAACTATGTTACAAATTCAATTGTACAATTTTACGGGTAAACATCGGTAGTTTGTTACCGTAGGGAACTCATCCTTTTACAATTTGGTGTTTTTGGTGAATTAATTAGATCAAATGTGATGAGTAACAATGGATGCTTGTTATGTATTCTTATTTCAGATATACAAACATATACAAGTTTTTTGAATGTTCATATGTATACAAGTTGATCCGAATAGTACCGCTATAAAACAAGAAAAGAAAAGGAAAGTGATATTTTGACGAGCGCAAAACACACACTTAAATTGTGCTCGCTAGTCAAAGATAGTATAGTATGATATCATATCCACATGGATTGGATTTAAATATTATTCTTATAGTTTCTAGCTTGATTGCTATCCAGGAGGATCAACAGTTGAGGTTTATATGACTAAGAATCTAAAATCTACAGTTATAGACTAGCCACTATCGAAACAAGGAATAAGCAATTAAGGTTATTGGTGGGAGAGGATAAGGTTTTGACGGAATATGTGCAAGATAATTGTTCGGTATCTAATTCTAGATAATTCACTTCCAATGTTCAAGTGAGTCTCTCGAATTCACTCTATTATTAGTTCAAACGTTTAGCAAAAAAGTCTCTCTCGATTAAGTCTTAATCTCACAAGATGAACCAATTTAAGCACTGTAAAGATATGCAAGAATGCGTAGTGGATCAGTTTTTAAGAGAACCTCTTTTGATTATTTTCCTAACTAGGTTTAATCAATAATTCAACTAGCCTCTTTAGATTACTTAGAAGAATATATGAACTCAACCATCAATATAATGCAAAGGGTATCACAAGTTATGCCTCTCCCGATTACATGAACTCGTGAATATAAATACAATAATTAAATCTTTCAAAACTATTCAAATACATAAAAATAGAGTTATAATCTACAATCAATCATCAATACACCAAATCCATCAAAAATCAAAAGAAACTACTCCATAGACATGGAGAAGTTCTTCACAAATATAACTAAAGTGTAGGAAAACATAAATTCAATCCAAACCCGGATCTTGAGTGATGAAGGAATAATGAAATCCTTGTACTTGTGTTCTTTCAACTCCTCCTTAGCCTCCTTAGGTCCAAAATTTTCTCATCCATGTTCAGATTCACAGTTTTAGGCGAGCTGGGCTTCATATATAGATCCAAAGGAGTTATCTCCGAAATTACAAAAATAGGCCTAGGAGGAGTTTTCAGAGTTGGACGTGCACGGCCGCGCACCTGGAGATGTGATAATGCACTGGCCGCACACTTTGAACAATGTATTGCTCTACTTGCGCGCCCAGTGTACGACTAGTGCACGATCGCGTACCTGGGTGGCTTCCTGCTCAATTCTTCGTTTCTCTTGTTAAGTGCACTATTGTTCGTTGATCTCCGAATACGATCCCAACTTAATCCTTGGGCTTTTACTCATACTTCAAAGCTCTAGAATAACTTGAATTCATTCCGTAATATCTACATCACTTGGAATCACTCCTACAAGGCATAAACCACATAATTTATGCAAAACTCTAGCGATTAAAGCTCAAACTCAATTAAAGTGCAATAAGCCTAAAATACGCAAATATAGCCTACCATCATATTTTATACTTCAATACCATACAAGGGGGATGTGGGAGGAGGAGGGGTAATTTGTGCGGTGTCCAATATTTCGCGTACACAGATTATAGAAGGACCTGGTTCTTTTATGTATTCCTTATACTACAGTTGCGGAATAACAAATGCAGAAAGTAAAGAACACAAATATTTTACGTGGAAAACACCTGGCTCAAAAGGTGAAAAAACCACGACCTACTACCCAGTAGGATTTGTTTTCCAACACTTCACTAAATCACTGAGCTAAAAACAGCGTTTACAAAACTTTTGTAAACCTAAGGATAACCTCTAACCCTTTGTGGCAACCAGCCTCAGGCTGTTGCGACAATTTCAAGTTAACTCTAACTTAAACAATATACTCAGAGTACCTAGTACAAATGATTTTAGAGAAAGCTGAAAGATATAACTCAAAAGCGCTTGTCGCGCCTCGTTTTTTTGCGAAAACGGGTTTTGACATGTTGGGCCTCGAATTTGAATGGGATAACATCTCATTTGAAATCTGCTTTATACTGAACCATGTTGGAAACCTATGGTATGACTTGTTTCCTCCCAAATTGTCTCATTACCCTTATAGTAGTGCAAAAGTAGATGCCTCGCAACCCAATTAGTACCAGATGGGTAGTTCCTTTGGACCTGATGATGAACTAGCTACTAGGGAACCTCTCAAACATCCAATGCACTAGCTCGTCTGTTATATTACTGAAGAAATGTACCCAGCCTATAGCATTCCCAGGCTTTGCAAACCTATCTGGAGCGAATGTCATCTTGTTTGGATGATGACTGGCTATGCAGTCATTCAATGGCCTACGTAGAAGCTCCTGGCGATAATTTCCCCTCTGAAAGTATTCTAGTAGCCAAACTTGTAGTAGGAGATTACAACCCTCGAAATGCCTGAACCCATACTTGCACCGATCCAGAGCACAGTACATCTCGACTAAGATCATAAGGATGATGGTGTATTTCTGCCCTTCGATACCCTCTATCACGATCTTTGCGACTATATCTAAGTGAGTGTGAATTCTTCATCCTTGCATTGGAAAGATCAACAAACCCAAGAAACAGACACTGAAGACACAGACCCGGCGGTGCACCCATCCCAAAGAGGTAATGGCTAGATCCTCGTGATGCAGGAGATATGATTTGCTGTACCCATATCGCTCATAGATAAATTCAAAGGGGATGTAGGATTTCTTCAGGCAAACCAGTTCGTCGTTCTTCTTAAACCCTAGCATTTTCAAAAACCCGTGTGAGGTGCGATTTTCTCGTATCAGTAGACCCGGACTATCCTATGGTAGTTTGGCCAAGCCCCCTATTTCTTCCAGAAGAGGAGTCATTTCTATATTGCCAAATCAGAAAACAACTCTCTTTTCATCCCAGAACACGGTGGCTGCTTCTATTAATTCCCGTTAGGTCGAATATTCAGGAAAGACGGCAAGTTACCAGTACTTGCTCACGTGATTTGTCACATAGTGCAAGGTCATTCCACCAGTAAATTAGCAGAGGTGGGATATTCCGGACCATACAAAACCTGGAGATTTCGTGCTTCATTTTCTATAGATAAATAAATGTTAGCCATTTCCTCCTCCAGATTCGGCTATTTCCGCACTAATGATCAATATGTTGGCACATTTCTCCAAGCAATGCACATAATATGATAGCATCCTTTGGGATTATGGAAATCACATTGGACAAGGTTTACCTAAGTGGCTTCTAGAAGGGTCTAGACTGGTACTCTCAAGTGGACGACTTGAGAGGAAAATGCATGGAACCGTCGACTGCACCGCTGATCGACTAGTCTACCGCTAATAAGCCTTTCTGGTTCAAACGAGTATTTTTAGGAAAGCACAGACACTCATCAAGAGCCGTTATGTTGAAAATAAGCACGAGTAGAGTATGATGTTAAAAGCATGCTTTATGCAAAAAATAGTAACACGTTGCCAGATCTTTGCATGTTGAAATTAGGTAAAAATAGTAAATAATATGATAAAGATGAACATGAGAAAGAAAAGAAAAAAAAGGAAAGACAGAAATGAGAAGTCAGTTTAACTCATGGAAATGTGCAAGAACGTAATTAAATAAAGCAAATAGGGAGATAGGGATGGGAGAGACATGATATAGCAGTCTTAAACAAGATAAAGGAAATAGGGAGGGGATGTACATGCCATAGAAGTTTAAGCAAATAAGGGAAATAGGGAGGGGATGTACAAGTCATCAAATAAATCATTAATCCACATAAGCGAAACTTCATTATGGTAAGAGCCTAAATATATCTCCAGCAGAGTCAACATGCAGTCACGCCCCATTTTCTTGTGAAAGCAGGTTTTGACATGTGACAACTCTTTTAACTGAGTATTAAAAGAGAAAAGTCGCCACCTAATGATTTTAAGGTGCGTTAGGGCACCTATTTGCATATAACTCTATTTTAACTAGTCCGCATTATCAAAGATCAGGTAAGAGCTCAAATTACCTTGAAGAGAAGGTGTTAGGTACTCTTCGAGGTCCACAACTATGGGTCCCGGTCGAAATTAACGCTACGTGGGATTATTGTACTATAATTGTCCTATGTGATAATGTAAGTGAAGGAAGACATGGAATTAAAGGTTCAACTATGATGTAAAACAAATGTAAAGAAGATTTCATATGTAAAGGAATTAAATGATCAATACAACTCTTTGGGGGTTACAAGATACAACTTAATTGCTTTAAGTTTAAAGATACAAAGGCGTGAGAAATATATAAAAGGGGTTCCTAAGTTTTTTAGCCTAATGGATCACACAGTGAAACATAAATAAATAATAATTAGCAACTCCGTTGGAGTAGGGGTTGCTCTTATTATTCAGCTAGCACATACTATCATCTTCTGCTACCCAATTACTATGTTAAAGTTGTTTACCTAGAGTGCTCTAGTTCAATTCTAAACCGTATCCTATGCGTTCACTACTCGTTCAATACCTATGGTCCAAGAAGCTTTGGACCTACTATTTGGGTGGTTTTAGAATTTACTTAGGGTGCTCAAAATGATAAAATTAGGCGTACATTTAAAACAAGTAGGACAACACATAAAAACAATGAATGGCTCAAGCGCGAACAAATTTAAGATTATGCAGTAGGCAACTTCAGAATCGAGGTGTATTGAAATTGTTTAAAATCCTATAGGCATGTCTTCTATGTGACCGCATAGTTTAAGTATATCTCATGGGAAGTGCTGCTATTCAGATTATCGAGATTACAGATTACAAGTATTATAAAAACCTATAGACATGTTTTCTAAGTGATTTGCGCAATGGGGGCAGTGAAGCCATTTGAAAACTCAGAACTACTCGTGTTTGATCCTATTAACATGCTTTCTACGCGAGTAGCAGTATCTTATAGGCAAGTCCTCTAATATTTGGTATTTGAACGTATATTTATCATGCTCATTCCTATAGGCATGTTATCTAGGCAGCAGTGTGATAGGAGCAACAAAAATAGCCAGTTAATTAAGCACTTAAGACCCTATAGTCATGGTATCTAGATGAATATTAGTAAAGGCATATACTAATACGATCATATAGGCATGCTATCTAGTAATCACACTGCAATTGCACAAGTTGGGCAGATAGTCATTGATGTTTGATTCCTATAGGCATACTGTCTAATAGCACGTAGAAGTAGACATGTGAACAAGTAAAGCACTTAAGTTCTTACAAACATATTTCTGATAATATGCGGGCATTAAACAGGTTGAGTAGGTGAGTGTTTTAGTTTTTATAACATTATTTCTATTAGTGTATAGAAATAGGCACGTCAAACAAAGTAGCAAACAAAGCATGTAGACCCTATAAGCATGTTATCTAAATATCTACCCATTCATGCGAAAATTAAAATATCCCAGCCCCCTTTTTCTCTAATTTTCCCATCATTAAGTTTTACAAGTTATTACAGGTCTAAATAAAATAATACAAGCCCAAATCGATAATCATAGACTCCAAATAGAATAGCTACAGGTCCAATACAAAGTAAAGTAACCCATTGATGCTTTCCGGGCCTTTACCAGCCTTAAACTTTGTATACCCAACAGGCCCAACTCCCATTCTTTCAAGGACAATTAGAGTGCACCTGAACCCAGCGCCCATATTCAGCAACACACATGACCCCAATTCCAGGCCCAACAAGTGAATTTACTTACCCAATGGATGCCAAATTTAGTCACACAGGTAACGAACTACTCATAGAATTAATTAAATAGCTTAAACACTTAATTCTTAAAATTGAAACTAGCTGCAGCTCTAGCCAAGACATATAACCAGGATAATACTGAATTTAAAGGCACAAAAGATACATACAGGAAAGTTTATGCTTGTAATTCTAGAAAACAAAGTTTAAGAGTGGCAGGGTAGTTAACCACTTAAAATAAAGTTCCAAGACAAAGCATTGTCCAGAACTATCCTGAAGAACTTTAAGTAGGGAATTTGAACATGAAAATCTAGTAGGGTCATTGACAAGAACAAGTGAGGTACAGTCTTAATATGGGATGTCTACATAATGGCTACATTTAGTCAAATATGAGAAAGATTTTAACATGCTGAGTATTAATCATAACACTAGAAGAATTCAAGAAAACATGTCACCTAGACTAACTGGACATGCGGGTATCTAGATTAATCCCAGTTGATGTCATATATAAGAAGAAACTAAGCACTAGAATTTGCTTTAAAAGCCTTAGGCAACACTAAATAATATATGATTAAGCAAATCATAGAGCACAATATCATAGTTCACAAACAACAGAGAAACATGTTTAGCTAAGCATTAATACAATGCTATAACACGAGATAGTCAGGGATCAATTTGCAGGGTAGCAGTAGACTACACATAAAGGGTTTAGTAGGAAGAGACTTATTAAAACAAAGTCTGGGCATGCAGTAATTCCCTAGGACTTTCAATGCAAGTGTTCAGAGTGAAACATGAGAAATGGTTCAATATTAAATAGTCAATGTATGAATTCAAGCATACATAATCATGACAACCTCGAACAAACATAACAACGCATAATTCTTCCAAATTGACTACACTGGCTAAACGTATGCAAATTTATACAACTTCTAATGAAGGATTGCATAAGAAATTCAAAGCAAGGTTGGCATAGTATCATATTGCATTAGAAAGGCCTACATAACAGAGATGTTCAGAAGCATGAACACAAACAGGGAAGAAACATAATTGCGAGGGTTATAACACTTACCATTTTGCAAATTCAACAACAAATAGAGGAGAATCACCAAGTTCCAGTAACAGAGTAAGAAAAGCAATAAGAATTCCAAACCCAGGTGTGTCAGAGTTCACAAGAGCTTCGAACGAGCCCCGAGCAGTTCTCGCACTAGGGAAGTAGATAGATAAGATTTCTGTGTCCTTGGCTTTCAGCCGGTAATGAGCTCAAGTTTCAAAATAGTATAGAGCGTGTGAGAGTGAGAAAATCATTAGCAGTAGTTGTTAAAGACTCTTCTTAGGGGAAACAGGAAAGTGGATTTATATAGTGATCGATTTGAACAAACAAACATGGGAAAAAATCAATTAAACATAAATAAGGCAAGAAAATATCTCATGCAAATCAGAATCGGTAGAGGAGATGGAAAATCTCAAACCCTAGTTGGGTCACCATCTTAAAATAGAACCAAAGGTGCATATCGTTCTTTGTTGAGCGTATATGAATGGAGTACCGTCCCAATCCCAAAGATCTGAGTCATCCAGTCCAATATTGGAAGCGGTATTTTCCAAAGTTAGTCAAGTACCTAAGTAATACTATAAATGGATGACCAGTAACAGGATGATGCTAATAAGGTAAGTAGATCATAGATTGATTCTATTTCTATTTCGGAATCGGAGAGAAATTAGGCAGCGACTGCTAGGGTTTACAGAAGAGAAGGGGGGAATAGAGAGAATACAGAGGCGACCGGGTGGGAAAAGGTCTTTAAGGTTTGGGTGAGGGATTATAAAGAGAAGTGGAGGGCTGTTGTGGGCCGTTAATCATTTAAGATCAACGACCAGGATCGAAGGGGAAGGGGGGCGGGTATTTGACGGGTCGCGACCAGATTAAGTTAAATGGGCATTTGCGTTGGGTTGCTGAGAGGTGAGATGAGGTGGGCTTAATGTTTTGGGCCTTGAATGTTTCCGAAAATTGGCCTGTTTTGGGCCAACTCTTGAAACCCCTAAAATTAATTAAAAATAAATTATTAAAACGCCTAATAAATAGTAAAATATTATTTATGCCATAAAGAATGCTTGAAAATAATAACTCAACATTATAAAAATATAAAAATATTATTTTGGCATAAATAATAATAAACACAATTATTTATAGGATATAGGCTATTATTTTAAATAGTATATAAAAAATAGAAAAAATATAAATATAATTATGTAAAAAGAGATTAAATATTATAAAATACATAAGGGTATAGAATGATAAATTTGATGATTAAATCACCTTAAAAATAATTTAAATAAATATTTAAATATATTACATGCAAAACAATTATAGAAATTATTTATATAACTCTTGTAAATTAGGTAATAATGAAAAGCAATATTTTAAAAGTATATAAAATACTTTATAAAATATGAGGGCAAAATTGGGTATCAACAACTGCCCCTTTTTACCCGGGAATACTGAAAGTGTTGTTAGCTAAAGAAAATGATGACCAATTTTGTCCGAAATGAGTGAGGATGAGGTGTGTTTGCGAGTCAAATAACGCTGGTGTGAACTATGTTAGATGACGGGTGAGGATGAGAAAGAAGTCCTGCTCTCTCTTGGATGTTCCAAACCATCATCTTGGACTTCCAGCATTTGCTTCAGACAGAAAGTTGATGGTGCCACCTAAACGGTAGGTAGGCGGCGGATGTGTGACGTTTAGAGTTGTCGTTCATGCACCTGTCTCCAATGAAAGAATGAGTGATCTGTTCCCTAGCGAATCATGGCCTTACCACTCGGTCCCCGATGGCCAGCAGGGGATTTGGTATAGCAGCACACCTTTGGGCAGTGCTTTCTTGATCAACTATCTGACTTATTCAAAACGACGGTGAACCAAGAACTGACTAGGATCATAAGGTTAAGATAGGGATGACTTATTCCGCATCAACCTAAGCCCGCTTATTTCGACTAAGCAATCCATTGGCGAAAAGAGGGCCTTCTTCCTTCTTGCTTGAAGCTCTGTCAAAGAAGTATTCTATTCTGAAAAGGCTTAGGAGAAAGAATCGTGTGGCGCGGTGAAAGGTTTCAATAATCCAAGATCTCAGGCCTTATCCTTTGATCTCGAAAAGGGGACTCCCGTAAAAGGGGAATTAGTTGGTCTAAGGGTTCATTGAGAAATAGATTAAAAAGTTGATCCTGAAGATTCGCTTTCAACTCTAGAATTCTGATATCGAAAATCTCGTTATTTATCATTGAACGGAACTCATATGTTGAGTCAACAATCATCGAGAGGGGTACCACCAAGCGAGTTCGAGACCAGTCCCTTGTATAGGTATAAGGTGGAAAACATGTGCTTCTTCAAATATCACTAGCAATACACTAATACAGCACTTGCTATAGCATGAGAATCCAGGATGAACGCTTTTTCATTCGCTATGCACTGACTGGATGTGCACTCGCGTGATCAATCGATGGACGGGGGAATTGCGTGAATGATGAGACCGGCCTAACCTAAAGTCAAGGAAAAATCCTACTTCTACAATTGGTATGTCACCGTGTTATTCAAATAAGTTGTGTTTTTTGTGTGGCATTCCGTGCAATGAATATATCAGTCAATGACGTTACCAAGGTAGATGTTTTTCTTTCCTTACAAAGAAAAATCTCCCCCAGCAATACCAATCCTTCCTAGTTCAATCAGAATCGAAAACTGCGGAGAGGGGCTTTGCCTGCCCTTTATAATAAAAATTTTCGGCTCGGCCCAGGAAAGCGGCGTGATACGATAACAAATAAACCTTCTATATCAGCCAATTCTTCTTCCATGAGGAACTTCAATGAAGCAAGAGTTTTTGATTTCCCGTTCATCGTATCGACCAACCCAGACCCCGTACCTGTCCCCGATGAAAGTCAAGATGAAACCTGCTTTCATTCAAAACTAACTCACTCTAAGGAAAAAAGAGCTTTGCGTCGGCTCAATGAGCACCTTTGGGCGGTGCTTTCCCGATCAACTATCTGACTTATTCATAATGATGGTGAACCAAGACATGAAGAAGTGCAATGCAAAAGAACGCCTTCTTTCTGGAGGCCTTAGGTAGTGGAAGATGAACAATCGCTAAGGATTAGCTTAAACTACGCGTAAGCTTCGATAGGAGTCAAAAAGAAAAGGCTCAAGAAGGAACTGCACCCGAAGAATGGAAAGGCAGAACCCTTGGATGATGCAGGCATCAGAGGCTTGTGGGAAAACTTAGATATCTTACTATCACTAGACCTGACATTACCTATGTAGCGAGATAGATGACTAAAAGCTGATGATCTTTGCGCCTTCTCTAGAGACAGAGATCTTACTGCTACCTCCGAGTAAGACAATCTAGTCTTCTAGGCTTTTCGCTTTTAGAATCCTCTTTCTCTCTAATCCTTCATGCCTTATTTATCCTATTTCGATTTAGAAAAAAGGGCCGAACCGTGGTTCTTGGGTTGCCTAGATATCCCTGGTGTTACGGGAATCTGGCCGTGTGTAGTGCTAGATCCAACACCGAACGAAACCGATGGAGTTATTGTAAGAATGGTCATATGTTTCAAAAAGGGATCCTTTGGATAGGATAGTTTCATGAGTAATAAATGATTTCAGGTGGAGCTATGAATGTGAATTTGGACATTACAGATATTTGAGATAAATATTTGGGCAGTTACGGAACAAAGAGTAATCAATTACCGATCATTGATTACGTTTGAGATAATCAAAGGATGTGAACATTGTGAATGAAAATCGGAGCAAGAATTGCTCCTGTTTGTAGAATAGTTACCTCCCAAGTTACCTGCAAAACTTAAAACATGATGCATGCGAATATATGTAATTATTGCAAAAATTTAAACATGATGCAAATTCCCTTTGGACCATGAGAGTTATCTTCCAGATGATGTCCTTAGACTATAACGTACTGGGCCATGAAACGTATGATAAGGGATTCACAGGCTATGATATGGTGTCCTCGGGCCATAAGGATGGTGCCTCTCGACTATGACGCCTTTGAATAATGATATGCAGTTTCAAGAGATCCTCAGGCCATGGTATGATGTCTTCGAGCTTTGAGGATGATGCCTTCAGACAATGTGGCGATGTTTCAGCCTATGAAATGCAAATACGCGGTGATATCGATCGTTTGATGGAGGGAACATGTGATGCTTAGTCATATGCAAGAACAAGACAAGGCAACGCTTAGCCTTGTATGTGATGAGGGTAGTGCTCAGCCTTGTGTAGAGGAAGGCAGCGTTTAGCCTTATGTAGAGGAAGGCAGCGTTTAGCCTTATGCAATAATGGAGGAAGTGCTTAGCCTCATGCAAATGTAACATAGACACTGCTTAGTCTCATGCAAGGAAATTCAGCGTTTAGCCATATGCAATAATGGATACAGTGCTTAGCCTCATGCAAATGTAATGGAGACAATTCTTAGTCTCATGCGAAGAAAGGCATTGTTTAGCCTTATGCAATAATGGAGGCAATGCTTAGCCTCATGCAATATAATGGAGACAATGCTTAATCTCATGCAAGGAAAGGTAGCATTTAGCCTTATGCAATACTAGAGACAATGCTTAGACTCATGAAATGTAATGAATAAAATGCTTAGTCTCATGCGAAGAAAGGCGGCGTTTAACCTTATGCAAAAATGGAGGCAATGCTCAGCCTCATGCAATGTAATGGAGACAGTGTTTAGTCTCATTCAAGGTAAAATAACGTTTAGCCTTGTGCAATAATGGAGGCAGTGCTTAGCCTCATACAATGAAATGAGGGCAATGCTTAGCCCTATGTAGTGATAAGGTTAGTTCTTAGCCCGATGCAAAGAAAAATGACAATCAGCTATGAAGAAGCAAAGTGGTTCTTAGCTTGACGCGTTTGTGCTCGGCGACTTCTGTCAGTGTGAAGATAGTAGTTTTGTTGTATATATTTATGGACGTGCTTGCTATGTTTGTTATGCCTGCATCCAAAGAAAATTGTGAGATTTGGGAGAAGGTTGGTTCGTGCCTTTGATTCCTCATTTCAACTTTTCTCCTTGTCTTAACGCCTTGTTTGAGTCACCCTGGGTAACAGTTGGCTACTACATAAATGAAATTTTCGAAAATATGCATTTGCGATAAATTGTTTGTAAGGACTATAGTTGTCCAAAATACGCGATGATGCATAAAACAAATAATTTTATCGAACCATAGATTGTGAAACGCTTTGAGACATTGTGACCTTTTTAACTCGGAATTTTGAGGAACCCCTCAAAATTCTTCCCCAGTTTAAATGTATAATCCCGACGATACACTTCTTGGCAATCCTTGACGTAATGAGATTGATGAAAACTTAAAACTTTCCCCAGTTCCTGACTGTAGAGGGGAATGAAGATTTTATTATGTTGTGACCGAACCCACAAGGCTGCCTTCGTATCCCCTCTTAAACGAGAACCAGGTCAAGTTTAGCTCACATTACATCAAAAGAAAGTGCAAATACAATCTCAAACGTAATATCTTTTAACGGTGTCTGAATTAATAGGTTTTGGCCATATTTCTCCGTCCATCTCTACAAGTATAAGTTCTCCTCCTATCAGTACTCGGTGATCCATGTAAGGGCCTTTCCGGTTAGGTGAGAATTTTTCTTTTTCCTCGTCCTGGTGCGGGAAGATCCGCTTCAACACCAATTGCCCCAGTGTGAATTACCTCGGTCTAATATTCTTGTTGAAACCCTTACCGTTCTATTCTGGTAGAGTTGACCGTGACACATTGCATTGATCCTTTTACTGTCAATTAGAACTAGTTTCTCATACTGGCTCTATATCCATTCCACATCGCTGAGCTCGGCTTCCCATATGATTCCTAGGGAAGAAATCTCTACCTCGGCGGGTATAACAACTTCAGTACCATAGACCACTAGATAGGGAGTTTCCCCAGTTGACATGCGGATTGTGGTGTGGTATCCGAGAAAAACAAATGGTAGCTTCTCATGACATTGCTTGTAGTTATCCACCATCTTCCTTAATATTCTTGATATTGTTTTGGCAGCTTCCATGACTCCATTCATTTGTGGCCTATATGCTGTGGAATTCCGGTGCTTGATCTTGAATGTTTCACATATGGCTTTCATCAGATCACTGTTGAGATTGGCATCATTGTCGGTAATGATCGACTCAAGCACTCCGAATCGACAAATAATACGATCCCGAACAAAGTTTGCTACAACCTTCTTAGTCACAGCTTTATAGGAAGCGGTTTCGACCCATTTTATAAAGTAATATATAGACACCAAAATGAATCTGTGTCCGTTGGAAGCAGTAAGTTCAATCGGTCCGATGACATCCATGCCCCAAGTAGAGAAAGGCCAGGGCGAACTCGTTGCATTGAGTTTATTAGGCGGCACCAGTATCGTATCAACATGTACTTGACATTGGTGCCAATTTTGAACATATTTGATGCAGTCTGTCTCCATAGTCATCCAGAAGTACCCTACCCTTAATATCTTCTTAGCTAAAATGAACCCGTTCATGTGAGGTCCACAGGTTCCAGCGTGTATCTCTTCGAGCAACTTAGATGCCTCCTTGGCATCGACACATCGCAACAGTCCCAAGTCAAGAGTCCTTCTATGTAGAATTCCTCCGCTATGAAAGAAATGGTTGACCAATCTTCAAAATGTCATTTCTGAGTGCTTGTAGCATCTCCTGGGTATTCTCCTTTATCCAAATACTTCTTTTATATTGTAAAACTCTGAATTTTCATCGAACTCTTCTTTAACATGAGCACAATAAGCTGGCTGCTTACGAATCTCTATTAGGATAGGGTCAATAAAATTCTTGTCTAGATATTGTATCATGGAAGACAAGATAGCAGTGCATCTGCGAACTCGTTCTGAATTCTCGGAACATGTTTGAATTCTATCTTTGTGAACCTCTTGATAGAATCTTGCACACAGTGCAGGTATGGCAATATTTTAGTGTTCTTGGTAGCCTATTCTCTGAGTACTTGATTTGCCAGTAGATCTGAATCTCCGATTACCAACAACTCCTGAATGTTCATGTCGATGGCCAATATGAGTCCCAAGATGCAAGTATCGTATACTCCCATATGTTTGGTGCATGGGAATCCGAGCTTGGCGGATATCGAGTAATGTTAACTGATTTCTGATACCAAAACAACTCCGATGCCCACTCCTTTTAAGTTTGACGCTTCGTCAAAAAATATACTCTAACTATCATATGTTTCGACAATATCTTCACCTACAAACGACACTTCCTCATCGAGAAAATACGTCTTCAGTGGTTCGTATTCTTCGTCTACGGGGGTTCTCTGCCAGGTGATCGGCCAATGCTTGCCCCTTGACCGCCTTCTGAGTCACATAGATGATGTCGAACTCACTTAGCAATATTTTCCACTTTGCTAGCTTACCTGTAGGCATGGGGTTTTGAAATATATATTTCAGTGAATCCATCCTCGATATGAGATATGTGGTGTATGCGTAGAAGTAATGCCTCAAATTCTGGGCTATCCATGTCAAGGCACAACAAGTGCGTTCCAACAAAGAGTATCGGGCTTCGTAAGGTGTGAACTTCTTACTCAGATAGTATATCGCCTGCTCCTTTCTCCCGGTTTCATCATGTTGCCCCAAGGCACAACCAAAGGCATTATCCAACATGGATAGTTATAGCATTAAAGGTCTTCCGGGCTCCGGTGGGACCAACACGGGCGGCTTGGATATGTAATCCTTGATTTTATCGAAATCCCTTTGACATTATTTGGTCCAGCTCGTCGCGGCATCTTTCCTCAGCATTTTGAAGGTCGACACATATTACTGTTGACAGTGCTATAAAAGGCTGATATAATTGAGGCATCCTAAAAATCTCATCACATCCTTTTTACTCTTTGGCGGTGGCAAGTCCTGAATAGCTTTGATTTTTGATGAGTCTAACTCAATACCATGGCGACTGATAATGAAACCCAACAACTTTACAGCAGGGACTCCGAAAGCACATTTTGCAGGATTTAGCTTCAGATTGTAATTTCGAAGTTGGTAGAAAAACTTCCTCAGATATTCTATGTGATCCAAACTTCTCTTAGACTTGATGATTACGTCATCCACATACACCTCTATTTCCTTGTGTATCATATCATGGAAAAGATTAGTCATGGCCTTCATGTAGGTAGCCCCGGCATTCTTCAAACCAAACGACATGATTTTGTAATAATATATTCCCCATTGGGTGATGAAGGTTGTCTTTTCGGCGATCGTCCATCCACATCTGGTGATATCCTGCAAAGTAATCCATAAAGGATTGGAGTTCATGCTTGGCGTAGTTGTCGATCAGTATTGTATGTTGGACGATGGAAAATTATCCTTAGGGATCGCTCTGTTCAGATCTCGATAGTGAACGCATACCTTGACCTTCCCATCCTTCTTCGGAACCGGGACAATGTTGGCTAGCCAAGTTGGATACTCGGCCACCCAAAGTACATTGGCTTTGACCTGCTTGGTTACTTCTTCCTTTATCTTTAGACTCATATCTGGCTTGAATTTCCCGAGCTTCTATTTTACTGGCAGACATGTAGGTTTGGTTGGTAGTTTGTGCGTTACTATGGATGTGCTTAACCCAATCATGTCGTCGTAGGACCATGAGAAAATATCCTCATATTCCTTTAGAAATTTGATATACTCTTCCTTCTCTGATGGCGATAGATGAATTCTAACTTTCTTTGACTGTTTCAGAATCCTCTAAGTTTACTGCCTCAGTTTCTTCCAAATTGGACTTTGGTTTGTTCTCAAAATTCTCTACCTCTTTGACAATTTCCTCAAATATTATATCATATTGTGAATCTTTCGAATCGCTTTCCTTATGTTGCGTTGTCTCATTACATGTCACAGTCGTAGGTTCATTAGGATATGTAATAATTATGCTAAAAAAGAATATCGAAAGATAAGAATATAAATAAACGAAAAGCAATGATGCATTAATAAAACTTAAAACTCTCAACAATTACGACTCGATGTCTCGAATAATTATTTCAAAACAAACCACTAAAAATATCTTAAATGCCAAAACAATTTTAAAAATAAATTAAGCTAGTTCTGCCAAGGTTATCCAGGTGCTCGGCAGGCCCGAGATGGTGCAACAGTCAAGTTCCTAAAAACAACTATTTCTCCCACTGTCTGAATGGTAAGATCTTACTCCTCCTCCTCCTCCTCCAAGATTGCACTGCATTCCATATCTTCCTCGTCCAGAAACAGCTTCCTAAATCCGGCCAAAACCTTATCTTCCTCGGATCCCCAAATCACATCAGTCTGGCAGAATGTTTGGTGAAACGATGGTATGTGTTGTTCCAATGGATAGTAAAAGTCACGCCAGGGTGATGTCCAATCATTATATTCTTGCACGGTGTATTCTTACCCGAGACCAAACGTTTTCCCATGATATTGTGGTCGTATTGGTTCTATGATCCCTTGAAGCTTTGGACCAATACCCTTACCTGGTTCATACCCCAACCACATTAGTATACTCTCTATCTTGTTGCTCTACCATCACCTTTTCTCGATTGCGTTTATCCGCTCAATGCTGTGGTACGTTTCTCCTCCTAATTTCCTCCCGTCCTCGATAGCTGGCACAGTCTGGTTGGTGTAGATATGGTTACTTCCATCTCCGTGAATAATCACCTCTTGATGATTACACTCAAACTTCACAGCTTGGTGCAGAGTAGAAGCGACTGCCCCAGCTGCGTGTATCCATGGTTGTCCTAGTAACAACTTATAAGTGGCGGATATATCTAGCACCTGGAATTCAACGTCGAACCAGGTCGGGCCCATTTGCAGATCAAGGTTGATTTCTCCGATAGTAGCTCTTAGAGATGATCAAATGCTTTCACGTTCATGATTCCCATCCGTATGTCATGCAGGCCTATACCCAGTCTTTTCAAAGTAGTCAGTGGGCATATATTTAGGCTCAAACCCCCATCTATCAGAACTCTGGCAATGAACTTGTCTTCATATTGCACAGTGATATGCAATGCTTTGTTGTGACTCAACCCTTCTGGCAGTAGCTCGTCTTTGTGGAAAGTAATCGTGCGACTCTCCAATATTTTCCCCACCATATTCGCCATTTCACCACTAGTGATACCGGTAGACATATAAGCTTCACTTAATACCTTCATCAAGCCATTCTTGTGCGCATATGAGTTTTGCAACAGTGATAAGATGCATATTTGGGCGGGAGTCTTGTTTAGGTGATCAACAACAGAGTACTCCCTCGTCTGTACCTTTCTTCAAAGGTCATCAGTACCTGTCTCCACAATAGGTGGTTTCGGTGCGGTCTCTTTACTTATTCCTCCAAGATTTTCAGGTGTGTAAACTCTACCAGTTCTGGTCATTCCTTATGCAGCACTTGTCTCTTCCATCTTGACTTTTTCTTTTTTCCTTGCCTCTGCCACATAATCCCGCGGAACAATATCATACTTATAAGGCGGTGTTAGAGCTACCATCACGGTGAAGGGCGTAGCTCCTCGACCTCGAATGGTGCCTGAGTTTGCACCACAATCGGCGAGAGGGTGACAAGGGATGTTTTGGGAGCGTCCCCCTCTCGGATAAGTCCGATGGATCCTTCTTGATCCTATTCTTTATCAGTTTCTATCATGTTCACTCCCTCGCCCCTATGATCAGGAAAAAGGTTATTGCGGACATTCAGTGCAAACTCTTTTGCTTGTATATCTTTGGTGTCAATCAGCGTTTGAATCTTGTCTTTCAACATGCGGCATTCCTCGATAGTATGACCCTTCATGCCTGAATGGTAGGCACAAGTCTTGTTGGGGTTAACCCACTGAGAAGGATTTTCAACATCAATAACCGAAATGAGGGTGACATAACCAGCGGCCTTCAGTCTCTCATATAGTTAGGCTATGGGTTTAGCGATAAGAGTGTATTGTCTGGGAGCTCTATAGTCAAAGTTTGGTCGTGGCTTTGGGTAGTTTTGTCGGGCGGGAGGAGATGAATAGTAATATGCGGGTTGGGTAGTATAGGTATGGTAAGTAGTGGCAGGGTATTGGTATTTCGAAGGTGAGGGTTGATATGTGGGTGGAGGTATTTGATAGGTAAGGGGAGACTTAGGTGCCTGGGCTACCATCACGACACCCACTTCCTTTTTCTTCGAAATACCTCATAACTGTAAGGCTTTGTTGGTGGCTTGCAGCGCCTCAAAATTGGTCACCATACCGCTCTTGATTCCTTCTTCTATTGTTTCTCCCAATTTGATGATGTCATAGAATTTGTGATTCTCTATAACCATCAATCTTACATAATACTGTGGATCCTGAACTTTGACAAAAAACTCATTCATTTGCTCTTCTTCTTGTGGCGGCCTCACCTTGGGGCCTCTGATCTCCAGCGAGTAGCATACTCGCGGAAGGTTTCTGTTGGCTTCTTCTTGAGGTTCTGGATATAAAAACATCTAGCACATTCT
This sequence comes from Nicotiana otophora, assembly GCA_000715115.1. Lineage (NCBI taxonomy): Eukaryota > Viridiplantae > Streptophyta > Magnoliopsida > Solanales > Solanaceae > Nicotiana > Nicotiana otophora. The sequence goes on from AWOL01S0034912.1 coordinate 27,655, forward strand.
CTGTGTTGAACCTGAATCTATCCATAAAATCGGATGCCATGCTCACCCAATTTGCCCACCTCTTCGGGTTTTGGCTAATATACCAAGATAATGTATCATTTGTAAGGCTTTGCATGAACAGTTTCATGCGGATTTGCTAATTCTTGCCCACCCCTACAAGCTGTCATAGTAGGTTCTCAACTGTACCTTAGGATCACTGGTTCCATCGAACATTTCAAACTTAGGAGGTTTGTAACCCTCTGGCAGTTCCACATCCGGCTGGATACACAAGTCTTCATAATTCAAACCTTCAATGCCTTTCCCGCTTTCAACACTCTGGACTCTTCCTGTCAGTTTCTTTAGCTCCTCCGTCATGTTTCAGATAAGCAGGTACTTTTCAGTTGGTTCGGGTATGTATAAGGTTTGTTTTAGGGTGTATGGTAAGGTCTCCATGTATATTGGGTTGCCTTGGTGTGTTCCTGGGACTTGGGTATACTGGTGATCATTGATTGATGTTCGAGGAGGATCAGGGGTAAGTTGTGGTGCATTTTGAGGGGTGTGATAAGTGGTGGTTTGTGAATACTAGGTTAGGTGATGTTGATGTTGTTGAGGGGTTTGTACTGGTGAGGGGTTAAGGTTTTGAGGGGGGGGGGGGGGGGGGGGGGGAGTTTGTGATATTGATGCATTGCAGGAGGATTTTGTGGAGCTATGGGTGGAGGATTTTGGGCTTGTGCATTTTTGGGTGATGTTTAATTATAGTGGTTATGTTCTGATGGTTGACATTGGGAACATTTAGAGTAAGGGAGAGGTTCGCGAGATTTCGGACCTGCTCAAGCTCACATTGTAGCTCCAAGATTTTCTGTTCCAACCGTAGGACCAACTCATTCTGTCCTGGCGTACTTCTTCGATATGAGGTTTTAACATTTTCTGCCATGGTAGCGTTGCCTGTTCGATTACCATTTAGATCATCCATATTCCTTTTGCTTTTGCCTTTGCTCTTTGGATGGCTAGGTGGAAGACCTATGGATCTGGTGTGATATGCTGATGATTCCAGAATGTACGAATCAACCTTTAGGAATGAGAATAATCAAAATAAAGAAAAATAAAAGGTAACCAAGCCAGTAAGACGAATTGAAAGATTGTTTGCAATATTTAAGCAAGTATCACGTAAGGCCATGAAATAATTCGCATCCTAATTTGGGGACCTCATTGTGTCCGAGGTAGGCCTAAGAGACATATAGATTTGGAGAAAATGCATGCCAACTTTGCCTCATCCAATAATGTAAAAATAGGCCAAATCAATCTTTTACTAAATCGAAATAATAATTATAAAGTCACTAATGGCACTAAGCCTTATTACATTGAAATCTAACCAAATCTAATCTAGAAAGCAGTAAAGAACATTATCTCCTAGTCTATTTGGTCTAGAAAGACCTTCTCCATGCTTGGCTCTTTTGACTCCATTAATCACACTTCCCAGGTCGCGCATGTCGAGTAGCAAGTAAGCCGTTTCCAGCTTCCCTCCTTCATTATAGTCCATACTTTGACAATCCCAAAACCTCTTCCTCATATTCCCCTCTAGCTCCAACAGTCCTTTCTCTAGGTGCTCCAACCTTTCTGTTGACTTGTTTGCAATCTCTTTCCATTCCTTGATCGCCTCCATATCCATCTAATGCTGTTAAAGATGCTTAGCTTCATATTCGAACACTCTTTTACGTAGCCTTTTGTATTTTACCTGTGCCTCAACCACTTCATCTATGATTCTATCTTTCATATTGACCCCCGGTTTGATGTCCCCAGTTATGTCGTCTTCCAACCATGAGAGATAATAGTATATATGACCGGCGTGATACCTGTCTAGTTCAATAGTCTCTCCCTCCACGATGATCTTTTGATTCCACATGTGTTGGGTCTCAAATTTGAATGGGATAACATCTCATTTGAAATCTGCTTTATACTGAACCATGTTGGAAACCTGTGGTATGACTTGTTTCCTCCCAGCTTGCCTCATTACCCTTATAGTAGTGTAAAGGTAGATGTTTCGCAGCCCAATTAGTACCAGGTGGGTAGTTCCTTTGGACCTAATGATGAACTAGCTACTAGGGAACCTCTCGAACATCCAATGCACTTTTGCTCGTCTGTTATATTACTGAAGAAACATACCCAGCCTATAGCATTCCCATGCTTTGCAAAACTATCTGGAGCGAATGTCATCTTGTTTGGATAATGACTAGCTATGTAGTCATTTAGTGGCCTACGTAGAAGCTCCTGGCGATAATTTCCCCTCTGAAAGTGTTCTAGCAGCAAACTTGTAGTAGGAGATTACAACCCTCGAAATGTCCGAACCCATGCTTGCACCGATCCAGAGCACGGTACATCTCGACTAAGATTATAGGGATGTTGGTGTATTTCGCCCTTCGATACCCTCTATCACGATGTTCGCGACCATGTCTAAGTGAGTGTGAATTCTTCATCCTTACATTGGAAAGATCAACAAACCCAAGAAACAGACACTGAAGACACAGACCCGACAGTGCACCCATCCCAAAGAGGTAATGGCTAGCTCCTCGTGATGCAGGAGATATGATTTGCTATACCCATATCGCGCAAAGAGAAATTCAAAGGGTATGTAGGATTTCTTCAGACAAATCAGTTCGTCGTTCTTTTTAAACCCTAGCATTTTCAAAAACCCGTGTGAGGTGCGATTTTCTGGCATCAGTAGACCCGGATTATCCCATGGTAGTTTGGCGAAGCCCCCTATTTCTTCCTGAAGAGGAGTCATTTCTATATTACAAAATCGGAAAACAACTCTCTTTTCATCCCAGAACATGGTGGCTGCTTCAATTAATTCCCCGTTAGGTCGAATATTCAGCAAAGACGGCAAGTTACCCAGCACTCTCCTCACGTGATTTGTCACATAGTGCAAGGTCATTCCACCAGTCAATTAACAGAGGCGAGATATTCTGGACCATACCAAACCTGGGGATTTTGTGCTTCATTTTCTGCAGATAAATAAATGTTATCCCTTTCTCCCTCCAGATTCGACTATTTCCGCACTAATGATCAATATGTTGGCACATATCTCCAAGCAATGCACATAATATGATAGCTTCCTTTGGAATTATGGAAATCACTCTGGACTTTGGATAAGGTTTACCTAAGTGGCTTCTAGAAGGTTCTAGATCGGTACTCTCAAGTGGACAACTTGAGAGGGAAAGGCATGCAACCGTCGACTACACCGCTGATCGACTAGTCTACCGCTAATAAGACTTTCTGGTTTAAATGAGTATTTTTAGGAAAGCGCAGACACTCATCAAGCGCCGCTATGTTGATAATAAGCACGAGTGGATTAGGATGTTGAAAGTATGTTTTATGCAAAAAAATGAAACACGTTGCCAGATATTTGCATGATGAAAGTACGTAAAAATAGTAAATAATATGATAAAGATGAACATGAGAAATAAAAGAAAAAAAAAGGAAAGATAAAAGTGAGAAGTCAGTTTAACTCATGGAAATGTGCGAGAACGTAATTAAATAAAGCAAATAGGGAGATAGGGATGGGAGAGACATGATATAGCAGTCTTAAACAAGATAAAGGAAATTGGGAGGGGATGTACATGCCATAGAAGTTTAAGCAAATAAAGGAAATATAGAGGGGATGTACAAGTCATCAAATAATCCATTAATCCACGAAACTTCATTATGGTATGAGCCTAAGTATATCCCCAATAGAGTTGACATGCTGTCGCGCCCCTTTATATTGCGAAAGCAGGTTTTGACATGTGACAACTCTTTTAACTGAGTATTAAAAGAGAAGAGTCGCCACCTAATGATTTTAAGGTGCATTAGGGCACCTATTTGCATATAACTCTATTTTAACTAGTCTGTATTACCGAAGATCGGGAAAGAGCTCAAATTACCTTGAAGAGAAGGTGTTAGGCAATCTTCGATGTCCACAACTATGGGTCCCGGTCGAAATTAACGCTATGTGGGATTATTGTACTATAATTGTCCTATGTGATAATGTAAGTGAAGGAAGATATGGAATTAAAGGTTCAACTATGATGTAAAACAAGTGTAAAGAAGATTTCATATGTAAAGGAATTAAATGATCAGTACAAGTCTTTGGGGGTTACAAGATATAACTTAATTGCTTTAAGTTTAAAGATACAAAGGCACGAGAAATATATAAAGGGGTGTCCTAAGTGTTTTAGCCTAATGGATCACCCCGTGCAACATAAATAATACTTCGCAACTCCGTTAGAGTAGGGGTTGCTCTTATTATTCAGCTAGCATAGACTATCATCTCCTGCTACCCAATTACTATGTTAAAGTTGTTTACCTAAAGCGCTCTAGTTCAATTCTAAACTGTATCCTATGCGTTCACTACCCGTCCAATACCTATGGTCCAAGAAGCTTTGGACCTACTATTTGGGTGGTTCTAGAATTTACTTAGGGTCCTCAAAATGATAAAACTAGGCATACATTCAAAAGAACAAGTAGGACTACACATAAAAACAATAAATGTCTCAAGTTAGCCTCCACAGAGAAGCAACAAAAGCACGCAGACAGATTTAAGATTATGCAGTAGGCAATTTCAGAATCAAGGTGTATTGAATTTGTTTAAAAACCTATAGGCATGGCTTCTATGTGACCGCACAGTTTAAGTATATCTCATGGGAAGTGCTGCTATTCAGATTATCGAGATTACATATTACAAGTATTATAAAAACCTATAGACATGATTTCTAAGTGATTTGCGCAATGGGGGCAGTGAAGCCATTTGAAAACTCAGAATTACTCGTGTTTTATCCTATTAACATGCTTTCTACGCGAGTAGCAGTATTTTATAGGCAAGTTTTATAATAGTTGGTATTTGAACGTAGATTTATCATGCCCATTCCTATAGGCATGTTATCTAGGCGACAATGTGATAGGAGCAACAAAAATAGCCAATTAGTTAATGAGTTAAAACCCTATAGTCATGGTATCTAGATGAATATTAGCAAAGGCATATATTAATACGATCTTATAGGCATGCTATCTAGTAATCACACTGCAATCACACAAGTTGACCAGATAGTCATTGATGTTTGATTCCTATAGGCATACTGTCTAATAGCGCATAGAAGTAGACATGTAAATAAGTAAAGCACTTAAGTTCATACAAACATGTTTATGATAATATGCGGGCATTAAACAGGTTGAGTAGGTGATGTATTTAAGTTCCTATAGGCATGATTTCTATTACTGTATAGAAATAGGCACGTAAAACATAGTAGCAAACAAAACATGTAGATCCTATAAGTATGTTATCTACCCATTCATGCGAAAATTAAAATATCCCAGCTCCCCTTTTCACTAATTTCTCCATCATTCAGTTTTATAAGTTATTATAGGCCAAAATAAAATAATACAAGCCCAAACCGATAATTACAGACTCCAGATAGAACAACTACAGGTCCAATACAAAGTAAAGTAACCCAGCGATGCTTTCCCGGCCTTCACCAGCCTTAAACATCGCATACCCAACATGCCCAACTCCTAGGCTTACAAGGACAATTAGAGTTCACCTGAACCCAGCGCCCAGATCCAGAAACACACATGGCCCCAATTCCAGCCCCAACAAGTGAATTTACTTACCCAATGGATGCCAAATTTAGTCACACAGGTAACTAACTACTCATAGAATTAATTAAACAGCTTAAACACTTAATTCTTAAAATTGAAACTAGCTGCAGCTCTAGCCAAGACATACAACCAGGATCACGCTGAATTGAAAGGCATAAAAGACACATACAAGGAAGTTTATACTTGTAATTCTAGAAAAAAAAAGTTTAAGAGTGGCAGATAGTTAACCACTTCAAATAAAGTTCCAAGACAAAGCATTGTCCAGAACTATCATGAAGAACGTTAACCAAGGGATTTGAACATGAAAATCTAGTAGGGTCATAGACAAGAACAAGTGAGGTACAGTTTAACATGGAATGTCTACATGAAAGAAGCCTAGTATAGTAGAACAGATTCATCATGGAAATATTTAGTCGAATATGAGAAAGATTTTAACATGCTGAGTACTAATCATAACACTAGAAGAGTTCAAGAAAACATGTCACCTAGACTAACAGGACATGCAGGTATCTAGATTAATCCCAATTGATGTCATATATGAGAAGAAACTAAACACTAGAATTTTCTCTAGAAGTCTTAGGCAACACTAAAGAATATATGATTAAGCAAATCATGGAGCGCAACATCAGAGTTCACCAACAACAGAGAAACATGTTTAGCCAAGCATTAAGACAATGTTGTAATATGAGATAGTCAAGGATCAATTTGCAGGGTAGCAGTCTATTTCTTATAAAGGGTTCATCAGAAAGAGACTTATTAAAACAAATTCTGGACAGGCAGTAATTCCCTAAGAGTTTCAGTGCAAGTGTTCAGAATGAGACATGAGAAAGGGTTCAATATTAAATAGTCAATGTAAGAATTTTAGCATACATAATCATGATAACCTCGAACAAACATAACAATCCAGGATTCTTCCAAATTGATTACACTGGCTAAACATATGGAAACTTATACAACTTCTGATGAAGGATTATAGAATAAATTCAAAGCAAGGTCGGTATAGTATCATATTGGCTTAGAAAGGCCCATACAACAGAGATGTTCAGAATCATGAACACAAACAAGGAAGAAACATAATTGCGAGGGTTATAACACTTACCAATTTATAGATTCAACAACAAATAGAGGAGACTCACCAAGTTCCAGTAGCAGAGTACGAACAACAATAAGAATTCCAAACCCTAGTGCGTCAGAGTTCACAGAAGCTTCGAACAAGCCCCGAGAAGTGCTCGCACTAGGGAAGTAGATAAACAAGATTCCGGTGGCCTTGGCTTTCAGCCGTCCAAGAGCTCAAGTTTTAGATTAGTATAGAGCGTGCAAGAGTGAGAAACGCAATACCAGTAGTTGTTAAAGTCTCTTCTTAGGGGAAACTGGAAATGGAATTTATATAGTGATGATTTGAACAAACAAACATGGGAAATAATCAATTAAACATAAATAAGGGAAGAAAATATCTCATGCACATTAGAATCGGTAGAGGAGATGGAAAATCTCAAACCCTAGTTTGGTCACCGTCAGAAAATCGAACCAAAGGTGTAAATCATTCCTTGTTGATCATATATGAACGGAGTACCATCCTAATCCTAAAGAACTGAGTCATCCTAGTCCGATCTTGGAAGTGGTACTTGCCAAAGTTAGGCAAGTACCTAAGTAATACCATAAACGGACGAACAATAACGAGATGATGCTAATAAGGTAAGTACATCATAGATTGATTCTATTTTTAGGTCAGAATTAGAGAGAAATTAGGCTGCTGCTGCTAGGGTTTACAGAAGATAAGGGGGAATAGAGAGAATACAGAGGCGGTCGAGGTGTGGAAATGGGTCTTTAGGGTATGGGTAAGGGATTATAAAGAGAAGAGGAGGGCTGTTGTGGGTCGTTGATCATTTAAGATCAACGACCAGGATCGAATGCGAAGCGGGGCGGGGCGGGGCGGGTATTTGACGGGTCGCGACGGGTTAAGTTAAAGGGGCGTTTGGTTTGGGCTGCTGAGAGATGAGATGAGGTGGGCTTAATGTTTTGGGCCTTGAAATTGTCAGAAAATTAGCATGTTTTGGGCCAGCTCTTGAAACCCGTAAAATTAATTAAAAATAAATTATTAAAACATCTAATAAATGTTAAAATATTATTTATGTTGTGAAAAAAGCTATAAAATAATAACTCAACATTATTAAAATATAATAATTATTTATAGGATATAGGCTATTATTGTAAATAGTATAGAAAAAATAGAAAAAATGCATATAATTATGTAAAAAGAGATGAAATATTATAAAATGCAAAAGGATATAGAACGATAAATTGGATGATTAAATCACCTTATAAATAATTTATAGATATAATTAATAAATATTTCAAAAAATTACATGCGAAAAAATCAATTTTGTTGCTTTAAAAATTATAGAAAATGCTTATATAACTCTTGTAAATTGGGTAATAATGCAAATTGATATTTAAAAGTATATGAAATACTTTATAAAATATGAGGGCAAAATTGGGTATTAACAACCCTACTACAATTTAACTAGAATAAAAGACAGACACTTGGAACCAGTTCTTCTATCTGGTTCATGTAGCTTTAGGTTCGCACATTTGAATCACACAGGAATTGCTTGCAAAATGCCTTGTTATTTTGCTCTCAACTCTCGTTTAACTTCAGTGTTTATGTGTACCTGTAAAATAAGAACATCCTGAAATATATAGAGTTAGTAGAATGAGATTAACTAAAGTTCTAATGTTATACTCTTCCATAGTGGAAGAGTTCTAGTTATCTTCAACTTTTGTAATGACCCGGCCGGTTATTTCGAGAGTTATAGCCCCGTTTTCTCCATTTTTACTTCTTTTCGTGTTATTCAGCTATATTGTGTTATATCAGGTTAGTTGGTTCGGGTCCGGGAGGAACTCGGAGTGAAATGAGACACTTAGTCTCATCATTGAAAATTTGAGTCAGAAAAGTGGACCAGATATGGACCTATGTGTAAACGATCTCGGATTTGAATTCTGATAATTCCAATAGCTCCGTATGGAGATTTTGGCCTTAGGAGCATGTCCGGAGTATTATTTGGAGGCCCGTATAGGAATTAGGCTTGAAATGCCGAAAGTTTAATTTTTGAGAAGTTTGACCGGGGGGTTGACTTTTTAATATCGGGGTCGGAATCCAATTCTGAAAATTGGAATACCTCTGTTATGCCATTTATGACTTGTGTACAAAAGTTTAGGTCAATCGGACGTGATTTGATAGGTTCTAGAGTCATTTGTAGAAATTAAAAATTTTAAAGTTCATTAGGCTTGAATTGGGGTGTAATTCATGATTTTAGCCTTGTTTAAGGTGATTTGAGGGTTCGACTAAGTCTGTATGATATTTTAGGACTTGTTGGTATATTTGGTTGAGGTCCCGAGGGGCTCGGGTGAGTTTCAGATGGTTAACGTGTCGGATTTTGGACTTAGAACTCTGCTGGAATTTTTCTGATACACCATCTGGTTTCCTTCATTGCGTTCGTGAGTGGAGCCTCGCGTTCGCGAAGAGGAACTGAGAGGCTGGCAATATTTGCTCTTCGCGTTCGCGAAGAGAAGCACGCATTTGCGAAGGGTGGACTGGGTGTGCATCGCGAACGCGAGAGGTGTTACACATTCGCGAAGAAGAGAGGAAGCAGCCGAAGACCCCATGCAATTGGTCTATGTGTTCGCATAGAGGGGTGTCGCGTTCGCGTAGTGAGAGGGAAAGAAGCATCGCGTTCGCGATGGGTTGAACGCGTTCGCGTAGAAGGCATTGAGGCAGAGGATTTTTGTGCTTCGCGAACGCGAGGGTGATGTTGCATTCGCGAAGGAGGAATTTGGATGGGAGTTATTTTGTGCTTCGTGAACGCGAGGAACTGACCGCGTTCCCGAAGAAGAAAAGTCTGAGCAGTGAGTTTAAGTTCTGAAAATGGAACTCCGTCGCATTTTCAGTTTTTGACGATTTGAAGCTCGGATTTGAGGCGATTTTGGGTGATTTTCAGAGGAAACAATGGGGTAAGTGTTCTTAACTCAATATTGGTTAAATTACCCGAATCCATGGTTATTTTTATCATTTAATTGGTGAATTGAGTTGGGAAAAGTTGAAAACCCTCTTGGTTTAAATTGAAGATTTGAGGGTCGAGTTGGGATCGCATTTTGGCAAAATTGGTATGTTAGACTCGTGGTTGAATGGGCTTCCGGATTTTGTAACTTTTGTCGAGTTCTGAGGCGTGGGCGATATTTGAGCTAATTGTCGGATTTTTATGGTAAATTATTATTTTCTTATGGGATTAATTCCAATGAATTTTATTGACTGAAACGAATTATTTATGACCAGATTCGAGGCATTTAGAGACCAATTCACGAGGAAAGGACATTGCAGAATAAGAATTACACAGCTTGAGGTAAGTAACGATTGTAAATCTAGTCTTGAGGGTATAAAACCCCAGATTTCATATTATTTTACTACTTTGAGGGGACGCACATGCTAGGTGACAGGCGTGTGGGCGTGCACTGTTGGGGATTTGTGACTTGGTCCGTCCCGTAGCAACTGTAAAGTTGCATACTTTGTTGAAACCATGTGATACTTATATGTTTTAGAAAGAATTTCTGTAAATTGGGCTGAATGCCATGTTTGGGCCTTGCGCCAATGCTGTTTGGACCCTTAGGGGCTGTTTCTTACCATCCTCTCATTGTTTTTGATTGAAAATCTATACTCAGTCATGTTTTTATTGTTTACCGCATAACTTAGTTTTATGACTCTATTTTGATGCATATAAATATTTTGGGCCGAATGCCCTGTTTTACTGAAATGCCCGAGTGGCTTGAGAGGTTTATGACTGAGTGAGGTCGAGGGCCTGATTTGTGAGGATGAGTGTGGATCGGGGCTGCCCGCCTACAACATACTTTATTATTATGGCACGTGAGTTGTCCGTGCAGATTATAACGCTTGGGCTGAAGGAGCCCCTCCAGAGTCTGTACACACCCCTAGTGAGTGCAGGTACCTACTGAGTGCGAGTGCCGAGTACTGAGTGCTGAGTGACTGGGAGGTATGAGTGATTGTGAGGTATGCCCGAGTGGCAAGAGTGATTGTGAGGTATGCCCGAGTGGCACGAGTGACTGTGAGGTTTGTCCGAGCAGCTGTATATGAGTGATGTTTTGCCCGAGGGGCTGTTTATACTTTCATCATTTTTGCTCACCTTTGCATTTTTCCTCTGTCTGAAAACTATTGAAAAATATCTTTAAATGATTTTTACTGGAACTGGGTTAAACGAGATGTTTTGATTCAAATCCTGATTTTAAAAGTTTGTGGTATTTTACTAAGATTTCCCGATATGAGTTTTATATGCTTTATTGCTCGTCACTATTGCTCAATCTTTATTTATTGTTGTTACTTACTGAGTTGGCGTACTCACGTTACTCCCTGCACATTGTGTGCAGATTCAGGTGTAGATGGACATGGTAGCAGTTATTGAGCGTTTTGGTTGCAGATTTGCTTAGAGATAGCAAGGTAGCTGTTGGGCGATCGCAGCCCCTGCTATTCTCCCTCTTATCTTCCTCTAGTTGTATTTCGTTACTTTCCAGGCTGAGTTAGCCTTGGTATTGTTAGATAGTTTGTAGTAGATGTTCATGACTAGTGACACCCCGATGTCGGGCTTTTCTTTTCCGCACTTATGATTTTCTTTGATTTGAACTCCTTAAATGAAGGTTTTATGTTAAATAGTATTGAAATTATCTTTGAAAGGAAAATATTGGTTTGTTTGGAAATGAGTCAGCTTGCCTAGTTCCACGATAGGTGCCATCACGACAGATTAGGTTTTTGGGTCGTGACAGATTGGTATCCGAGCCTAGGTTACATAGGTCTCAGGAGTCATGAGTGGGTTTAGTAAAGTCTTGCGGATCGGTACGGAGACGTTTGTACTTATCTTCGAGAGGCTACAGAACCTTTAGGAAACTCCACATTCTTGAATTCTTGTCGTGCAAATCTGTTGATTCTAGTAACTAAACATTTGCTGTTTCAGTCTCTAATAGATGGTGAGGACTCGTGCTACCGGTCAGGAGGGCTAGCCACCAGTACCACCAGCCAGGGCCGCGAGAGGCCGAGTACGCGGTAGAGGTCGTGGTAGGAGCAGAGGTACAGCCCGTACAGCAGTTGGGGCAGTACCTGCAGATCCACCGGCTGTCTCAGATCAGGACCAGGTTCCAGTTGTTGATTCACCAGCTCAGGCACCATCTGTGCCTATTGTGATTCCAGGCCTTCAGGAGGCCCTAGCTCAGATTCTGACAGCGTGTACCGTCCTGGCTCAGGCGGTCTCTATTTCGACGGCCGCAACCACTTCTCATGCCAGGGGAGGCACTCAGACT
>AWOL01S0034918.1:0-24297 GCA_000715115.1 Nicotiana otophora
CACTTGCAGCCTAGAGACACGTGAAAAGAAGAGGGAGGTAGGAGAAAGCTCAAAAAATGCCAAGTATAAGAACCTCATGATCTCTACCCTTTAAATACCAAGCCTCTATGTTGCTGAACCACATAGTGATTTAGAGGAGGTAACATATCAAGGGTTTGATACCCAACAAACAGAGCAACTTACTTATGTTTCTATCCAAGAAGTTCCAACAGAGGATAGTTCTGAGGTAAGTACTAGTTCCTCCCAATATTCTTTAGAAGAAGAAATTCCTCCCATTTTCATGAATCAGCTCATGGAGCTAGAGGTCTCCGAAGTTGAAGATGATTATTATGTGATGACGTATGAGTCAATTCTAGAAAGGAGATATGATTCGGCAATAGCCAAATAGGTAGGTATTGGTTTCCACACCTTTACCTTGGATGATATAAAAGTCTCAAGATTTCCCCAAAGAATCCAAGATTTCTACATTTGGATGGTGACCAAGAATTTGGCAGAGCAAGAAATTTACATAATTCTATTAGAATTCACTTTTCACCGTTAAGGTATTCTTCGAGACTGGTGGAATTCCCTTGGGTTGCAGGACAATAATGCTTTCCTTACTTCCCAAAATTTTACTTTTAACATTAGAATCTTGCATGAAGTTTTTTGTGGCGATCATATTTGTATCATCCCTACCAAAGATGTTGACGGGTCGAACCATGACATCATACAAGATAAATACCAGTCAATAACTGCTCCGCAAATTAGTTACATTAGGCAAGCCATTTTTATGCTCTTGATGATATATGTGCAAAAAGATCTACTCTAAAACAGACAATGAAGAATGATCCAACACTTGATGGAGCTTGCCCAGGTCAGACTTGACCATATGAAAGAATGATTTCTCATGCGAGGCGCCAAGGAAGAAGTTCCAAAGATTCAGGTTTCCAAAATTCTCAAGCGACATGTCCAAGTTCAGAAGGAAAAAAAATATTTTAGATGGGGAAGGCAGGGTAATGCAAGAGGAAATAGAGCATGTTTTATTTGTAATAAAATATGACATTTTGCGAGGANAATAGAGCATGTTTTATCTGTAATAAAATATGACATTTTACGAGGAATTGACTGCAATCGAAGCAGTGTATTAGACTTCTCTCTGAAATTACAGACTACACAGGCTTTCATTTCAGCGAAGAAGACGATCATGAATCCGTTTCTCACTTGAAGATGAGCCCACATAAGAGACTCTATTTTCCCTGGATGTTTATGAAGAATATTTTGATGATCATTACCAAATTTCAGAACCAAATCCAAAGGCCAAAGAAGAGATCCACAGCATCACGGTGATCCCGCAAGCAGAAATCAAAGTCAATGCATCCAAGTGGGATAAACAAACACATGTCATAGCTATCGACCACTCTCACCTTAAAAAGCCAATCAAGGCTACTTTTTCTTTCCATATGATATATACCATGTAGCACTCTCCCTGTAGATATAATCTAGAGTATTTTTATGAATGAATAGATCGAAGCATGTCCGACCATGGAATGGACTGTGCACTTTCCTATCAAAGGTAGAAATGTGTAGTGGTTCAATGTTCCTTTCGCATGTCACTACCCATGTGAAATTGAATGTTCCTGCTAAGAATGCCTTGATGAGTTAACAGAACACTATCGGGTTCCCAAAATGAAAAACCAGAAGGCCAGAAAGAAAAGGTGCAAATCATCTACATAATGCCTTCCATAAAGGTATGAAAACAGCGACCCATCACTTGGCTTTCTCATCTCCCAGGTAAGTATAAATACCTTGTCAGCTATAACCCTCGGGAATGGCCAAAATTTCAAGAGAAAATGCCAGGCCAATCACCCTAGTTGGGAAGATGACGAGGTAGCCGCTTTTTCCAACAATCCTGAAATACTAACATATAGCCCTATTAGCGGTTGATATACCCATGATTTTGCACCTCTTGAACATTTTAGTAAATATGGTGCGGATCATGCCCCCAAAAGTCCCCAAAAAGAATGTTGTTTTGCTCTAAGGAGAAAAACCACCATCTAGTGACTTTGCAGCAACAATTAATTGTCATTCTGAAAATTATATTTCTCAAAATAAAATATTGAACAACATTGATAGCACTGTTAAAAATATTTTACACACTCAGAATAAAATGCTTAGCAGTGTGGAAAATGAGAAAAAGGTCGAACAGGTTGTAGGAAAGTCTTCCCAACATATAGGATGCATCAAAGCCTTGGACCACAGGTTAGTAAGATTTTAGTACGATAATTGTCCGCTGAGTACTTCTCTTTTCCATTTATTCCACAAAGTGATGGTGTCTCTAAAGTGATGGTGTCTCTACACAACTACACCTCTTGAAAAGTGATCACCTTGTGCCCATGAAACCCATATGTACTCAGGTCACTTCTCTTCTTCCCACAAGTACATTCTCAGCCCAAAGTTATCCCCCTCCTCGGCTAGATTATCCTTTTTCTATCTTTTCCTCTCCCTAAAGAAAAATCCATATAGCTGCTCATAAACAATTTTCTCTAACTATTAAAGAACCCGAATTTGACATCGCAAAGTTAGTTTGGAAAACATAATGCACTTGCAGCCTAGAGACACCCGAAAAAGAATAGAGATGTAGTAGAAAGCTAAAAAAATGCTAACTATGAGAACCGTAAGATCTCTACCCTCCAAATACCAAGCCCCTATGTTGCCCAACCACATAGAGATTTAGAAGAGGTAATATCTCAAGGGTTCGATACCAAGAAAAAAGAGGAGCTTACTGATGATTTGATCCAACAAGTTACAATAGAGGATAGTTCTGAGGTAAGTACTAATTCCTCACAAGTTTCTTCAAAAGAAGAACTTCCCATTTTCATGAATCAGCCAGGGAGCCAGAGGTCTTCGAAGTTGACGATGATCATGATGGCAGGACTGATGAGCCCATTCCAGAAAGGAGATATGATTCCACCGCAACCAAACATATAATGAAGAATGCTCCAACACCTTATAGATCTTACCGCATGTCATATTTAATCATCGGAATTAATGATTTCTTGTGTCAAGCACCAAGGAAAAAGTTCTAAAGATTCAGATCGCCAAAATTCTCAAGCGACAGGTTCGAATACTAAATACTTTAGAAGGAGAAGACCAGGCAATGCAAGGATAAATAGAGCATATGTTATTTGAAATAAAATATGACATTTTGCGCGGAACTACCTGCATTCAAAGCAGTCTATTAAACTTCTCTATGAAATTATAGATTACACATGCATTCATTTCAGTGAAGATGTCAATCTTGAATCAGTTTTCTCTTTTGAAGATACTCCCACAGGAGAGACACTCTTTTCCCTAGATGTTTATGAAGAATATCGAAATGATCATTACAAAATTTAAAAACCAAAGCCAAAGGTGAAAGAAGAGATCCAAAGCATTACGGTGATCCCGCAAACTGAAATCAAAGTCTATGCATCCATGTGGGACAAACAAACACTTGCCATGACTTTCTTTAACTCGGAAGTAGCCTCCTCACTCATTAATCCTGCAGCCTTACAATATGAGTATTGGGTGCCGTAATTCAAGAATTTCAACACAAAGTGAAATGGAATTCTAGCTGGAACTGTCATTACCAAGCATCCGATCACCATTGAATTCTTCCTAGGACTGAAGTACATGAGCAAATTGATTGAGACACATGTTCCAGGTATGGATTTGATTATTAGGTTTGATATTTATATGGTTTTTCACGACAAACACCATATCAACACCAATGTGATAGCATTCAAAAAGCAGTTCAAGATGTATTGTGTACTCCTGAGATTGATCCAACTCACAAAAGAAGATCAAGTCAGGGAAATCGAAGCACAAATCACACAACAGTCCTGTGTAGAATTTCACATTGAGTTATTAACATAATGTGACAACCTTTATGGAAAAATTAAGAGCTGTTCATTAAGGTACATTTGAAGAAAAATGATAATATCAATCCTACACTGGCAAGTCACTCTGGTATGAATGCAGACCACCCTCAGCTTGCAAAAAAGAAGTATCGGGAGCTAGTGGATTTCGATCTCATTATTCCATCAAATTTACAATGGGTGTGGTAAGCATTTTTTGTTGATAGAAAGCCAAGCAAATAAGAGGTAAATTGAGATTGCCAATTAATTGCCAACCACTCAATCATTTTCTTTTGGATGACAGGTTTTCCATTCCTAATAAGCTCACCCATTTGTCCCAACTTGTCTAAAGAACATATTACTCTAAGTTTGATCTCAAATCAGGCTTTTGGTAATTGGGAATCCACCCGGATAATAGGGAAAAATTGGTTTTTGTATTCCCGATTACCATTTTTAGTGGAAAGTCATGCCTTTCAGTGTAAAAACTGCTCTATCTTTGTTTCAAAAGTCCATGTTGAACAACACTATCATTCCACATTCAAGGAGATTCTTGCAGTTAAAAATTGGACTAAAAAGTTCAATTTTCTTCTAATTCACTCACAATTTCTTATACAGATGGTTATGAAGGATTTTTCGAGGATGATCCAGTTGAATCCAAAGGTCATTCTGAATCTGCAAATTCTCGGATGGGCTGAATTGTTTTGACCATACAAGTTTCAGGTCAAGCACTTGAAAGGGAAATATAATGTTTTAACTGATTCTTTTTGAAGGGAAGTGTGATGACCCAAAATATCATATTTAATTTAAACATTCATTTTTGTGTTATAAGACATTGAAAATCACTATTCATCACTCGTCGACTTGCGTGCACAGTCCAAATAAGTTTTCGAAAAGTTTTTATATGAAAAATTTATTAAAATGTGAAATAGAGCTTTAAAACTCAATTGAGTTGACTTTTGGAAACATTTTGAGCAAACGGAGTTGGATTAGTATTTTGATAGATCTGATAAGTTTGTATCGTGATTTGAAACTTAGGTGTACGCCTAGAATGGAATTCGGAGGTCCCTATCTCAAATTATCGCTATTTAACGGAAACTAGAAATTTAAATGCTAAAGATTTCCAAAGTTTGTCTATGGATTTGACTTTTTGATGTCGGAGTCGAAATTCGATTCTAGAAATTTGAATAGGTCTACTATGTCATTTATAACTAGTGTGCAAAATTTGAGGCCAATCGGACTTGATCTGATAGTTTTCGGCATCGAATGTAAAAGTTGAAAATTATTAAGTTCCTTAAGCTTGAGTTGGGGTATGATTCGCGGTTTTAGCGTTGTTAGATGTGATCTGAGGTCTCGACTAAGTTTGTATGATTTTTTAGGACTTGTTGGTGTAATTGGTTGAGGTCCCGGGGGCCTCGGGTGGATTCTGGATGATTAACGGATAAAAATTTGGACTAAAGGAAAATCAGATATTTTGGCCTTCTGGTGTAATCGCACCTGCAGATTTTAGACCGCAGATGCGAGCTTGAAGAAGCAAGCCATGCCTCGCAGAAGCGCGACCGCATAAGCGGCCCACGCATCGCAGAAGCGGGAAAAAGGGGAATGGGCAGCCTTGCGCAGAAGAGAACGCTTCTTCGCATAAGCGAGTCTACAGAAGCGAGCCAGCCCACAGAAGCGACCCCAATTTCCGCAAAAGCAGAACCGCAGATGCGGTCAAGTGTCCGCAGATGCGAAAAAGCATGGACATAACCCATAAAATCGGAAGTTAACTATTTTTACTCATTTTTGTGTTTTGAATCTCGTATTTATGCGATTTCAAAGGGATTTTTCACTACTTTCAATTAGGTAAGAGTTCTATAACCAAAGGTGATTATATTTCATAAATCCATGTCTAGATTTATCATTTATTTGGGATTTAGATGGAAGGAATTGGAATTTTTGTAAAACATTCCAAAAAAAGAAAAATTTAAGATTTGGAAGTCCATTTGACATCAGAATTTGATACTTTTTGTATGGTTGGACTGGTCTCAGAACGGGTGTTTGGATTTCGTAAGTTTTTCCGAGATTCGAGACGTGGCCCCAACTATTGATTTTTTAGATGAATTTCGAATTTTAATCCGAAACATTAGATTGAATATATTGCATTATTTATGACTAGATTTGAGGTTTATTGGAATAATGAATTTGGTTGCAAAGCGAGGTAAGCGTTGTGGTTAACCTTGACTTGAGGGAGTAGGATTTATTTGTCTATTTGCTACGTGATTTAATGTGTGGGTACAATATATATGTGAGGTGACGAGTACTTATGCGTTCTGGTTGAGTCAAAGCATGCTGGAGGAATTTATTTCATTTTGAATAATTGCTTATTTAATTAAGATATTCCTGCTTAAGTTTATTATTGATTATTTGATGATTATTCATGAAATTTTTATTGATTTAATTATTGTTGAATATGGTACGAAAGAGTGTAAAAGTACAAAGGGTGATGCCGTGCCATTTGTATTATTTATACTATCATTGTCACGATGAGAAAGAGTGTAAAAGCACAAAGGGTGTTGTCGTGTCAGTTTTTAGTGTAAAAGAACGAAGGGTAATGCCATGCCATTTTCAGAGAGTATAAAAACATGAAGGGTGATGCCGTGCCAAAAGAGAGTTAAAGCACGACGGGTGATGCCGTGACAATTTTTAATATTTATTTATCAGTTTATGGGAGGAATGAGAGTAAAAGCACGAAGGGTGGTGCCGTGCCATTTTCATATTATTAGTTGCTCATTTTATTGTTGATGAATTAATTGGCTGCTAAGTGATACTTCTCCTGCTAAAATTATTATATCATTCCCCTTCGCATGTCCCCTCCAAATTTATAAATTATTATTTATTCTATTATCGTTGCTTTGTATTTGTATATACTTGTACAGGTTGTTTACGTACGTGTATTGTCATAGCCTCATCACTACTTTGTCGAGGTTAGGCTCGACACTTACGGAGTACATAACTATACTATGCACTTCTTGTGAAGATTTTGGAGTTGGTCCCAACGGCGTACCATAGACATACTCGGAGGATACTTGAGGTATAACTGCACAGCGTTCGCAGTTTTGAAGTCCCCTTCTATCTTATCTTAGCTTTGTATTATCTTTCAAACAACTTGAATTTTATTCAGATCTTTATTTGTATAATTCTAGTAGCTCGTGCACTTGTAACACCAGATTCGGGGATGTATTGTAATGATTCGGTAGTTATGGTCTTCCATTCTTTATTTCAGTAATTGACTTCTGTTTAAATTAATTTGCTTAAAAAATGGTTAAGATTATTTTAACGTTGGCTTGCCTAGCAAGTGAAATATTAGGCGCCATCACGGTCCTGAAGGCGGAAATTTTGGGTTGTGACAAGTTGGTTTCAAAGCACTAGGTTACTTAGGTCTCATAAGTCACGAGCAAGCTTAGTAGAGTCTGAAGGATTGGTACAGAGACGTCTGTACTTATCTCTCAAAGGCTGTGAAGTTTAGGAACAATATCACTTCTTTCTTATTCTGTCATGCAATTTTATTTTGTCATCGATGATTGAGCCATTCTATTCTTATTCTCTCGCAGATGGCGAGAATGCGTAATACAACTACTGACAGGCAAGGGCTAGAGCCCCCGATGGAAACTATGACTAAGGGGTAGATGTCGAGGCCGGGGTTGCGCTAAAGGTCGATGCAAAGGCAGAGGTAGAGCTCAGTCTAGAGCTCGAGCAACAACACCTGTTGTTGAACCTCAAGTGGATTTGGAAGTAGAGGTTCCAGCTCAGATCGTACCTGTTATACCAGTCTAGGTCCCGGAATGATTCATAGCTACTCCAGTACTTCAAGATGCTCTAGTCAGTTTGGTGAGCCTTATGGAAGGTGTGGCCCATAATGGTACATTTCCAGTGGCACCAGTAGTCTCACAGGATGGGGGAGGAGAACAAACTCCCACTACACCCGCTCCGGAGCAGATGGTTCCCTATTATCAGGCACCAGTTGCCCCGCCAGTTGGGGTAGTTCAGCCAGTTGTTGCGGCACAGGCCGTTGATAGGCTTGCTATGTCTTCTGAGGTCTTATTGAGACTGGATAAGTTTACTGCGCTCTTTCTAGTTCACTTCAGTAGTACACCTTCCGATGACCCACAGAATTATCTTGACCGCTTCAATTCTATTTGATCTAGGATCTACTTATTCATATGTGTCCACCTATTTTGCTTCATATCTAGTTGTACCTCGTGATTCTCTGAATGCTTCTATGTGTGTGTCCACACCGGTGGGAGATTCTATTATGGTAGATCATGTCTATCATTTGTGTGTGGTTACTATTGGGATTCTTGAGACTAGCGAGAATCTTTTACTACTTGACATGGTAGATTTTGATGTCATCTTGGGTATGGATTGGTTGTCATCTTATCATGCTATATTGGATTTTCACGCCAAAATGGTGACCTTAGCCATGTCGGGGTTACCTCGACTTGAGCGGAAAGGGACTCTTTGCCATTCTACCGGCAAGGTTATCTCTTATGTGAAAGATCAGCGTATGGTCGAGAAGGGGTGTCTAGCTTATTTGGCTTATATTTGCGATTCCAACGCAAAAGTTCCTTCTATGGATTCAGCTCTAGTTGTCCGTACATTTCCAGATGTATTTCTTACAGATCTGCCGGGAATGCCACCCGACAGATATATTGACTTCTGTATTGATTTAACTCCGGGCATTCAGCCTATTTCTATCCCACCATACCGTATGGCCCTACTGAAGTTGAAAGAATTGAAGGAGCAGTTACAAGACTTGCTTGATCAGGGATTTATTAGGCCCAGTGTCTCGCCCTGGGGTGAACCGGTACTATTTGTAAAGAAGAAAGATGGCTCTATGCAGATGTGTATAGGTTATCGGCAGTTGAATAAGGCCACTATCAAAAACAAATATTTGTTGCCAAGAATTGATGTCTTACTCGATCAACTCCAGGGTTCTAGGGAGTTTTCAAAGATTGAGTTGAGTCTGGTTACCATCAGTTGAAGATTAGGGCATTCGTTGTCCTTAAGACAACTTTTCGGACTTGGTATGGACATTACAAATTCATTGATGATATCTTGATTTACTCCAGTATCCGACAGGAGCATGAGAAACATCTTCGAATTGAGCTTCAGACTTTGAAGAATAATCAGTTATATACCAAATTTTCAAAATGCGAATTTTGGTTAGACTCAGTTGCCTTTTTGGGTTATGTTGTATCGGCAGAAGGCATGAAAGTGGATCCTAAGAAGATTGAGGCAGTTTAGAATTGGCTTAGACCTACTTTAGCTACAAAGATCCAAAGTTTCCTGGGTTTGGCAGGTTATTATCGCCGGTTTGTGGAAGGGTTTTCATCCATAGGATCCCCACTAACCAAATCGACCCAAAAGGGTTCCCCATTCAGATGGTCAGATGAGTGTGAGTTGAGCTTTCAGAAGCTCAAGACCACTTTGACTAAAGCGTCAGTGTTGGTATTACCCACAGGTTCAAGATCTTATACGGTGTGTTGTGATGCATCCCGTGTTGGGCTTGGTGCGGTATTGATGCAAGATGGTAGGGTGATTGCATATGCATCATGGCAGTTTAAAGTTCATGAGAAGAATTATCCTGTCCATGACTTAGAATTGGCAGCATTGTCCATGGACTGAATATTTGGAGGCATTACCTTTATGATGTCTCGTGTGAGGTATTCACTAATCATCATAGCCTACAATATCTATTCAGGCAAAAAGATCTCAATTTGAGGTATAGAAGATGGTTGGAGTTGTTGAAAGACTATGATATCACTATTTTGTATCACTCCGGAAAGTCCAATGTGGTGGCAGATGCTTTGAGTAGAAAGGCTGTGAGTATGGGAAGTCTTGGGTATATTCCGGTTGGTGAGAGACCCTTAGCTGCATATGTTCAGACATTGGCTAATCAGTTCATGAGGTTAGATGTTTCAGAACCCAGTCAGGTTCTAGCTTGCACAGTCATTCGGTCTTCTGTATATGAGCGTATCAGAGAGTGGCAGTATAAGGCTCCTCATTTCCTTGTCCTTAAGGATACGGTGCGATACGATGGTGCAAAATAGGTTGCTGTGGGGGAAGATGGAGTTCTATGAATGTAGGGTAGTATTTGTATGCTTAATGTGGATAGGCTTCGTGAATTAATTCCTGAGGAGGGATACAATTCCATGTATTCTATTAATCCGGGTGCCGCCAAAATGTATCAAGATTTGAGGCAACATCATTGGTGGAGGAGAATGAAGAAGGATATTGTTTTATATGTAGCTCGGTGTCTAAATTGTCAGCAAGTCAAGTACGAGCATGAGAGACATGGTGGTTTACATCAGAAGTTAGAAATTCATTAGTTGAAGTGGGAGCATATTACTATGGATTTTGTTGTTGGTATTCCACGGACTTAGAGAAAGTTCGACGCAGTATGGGTCATTGTGGACAGGTTGACCAAGGCATCACATTTCATTCCAGTAGCAGTTACCTATTCTTCAGAGTGGTTAGCAGAGATTTACATCCACGAGATTGTCCGCCATCACGTTGTGCCCGTGTCTATCATTTCTGATCGAGGTACGCAGTTCACTTTGCACTTCTGGAGGGCTGTACGACGTGAGTTAGGCACACGGGTTGAGTTGAGTACAACATTTCAACCACAAACACACGGACAATGAGAGTGCGCTATTCATATATTGGAAGATATTCTTCGCGCTTATGTTATAGACTTTGGAAGTTCTTGGGATTAGTTCTTACCACTGTCGGAGTTTACCTATAATAACAGCTACAAGTCGAGCATTCAGATGGCTCCATATGAGGCATTATACGGAAGACGGCGTCGTTCGCCAGTTGGCTGGTTTGAACTGGGAGAGGCTCGATTGTTGGGTACTGATTTAGTACAGGTTACCTTGGTTGTAGAAAGAGTATTTCTACGGGTTTCACCTATAAAAGGTGTAATGAGGTTCAAAAAGAAGGGCAAGTTGAGCCCTAGGTATATAGGACCCTTCAAAATTCTTGAAAGGGTGGGAAAAGTAGCCTACAAGATTGCATTACCACCTACTTTGTCAGCGTTTCATCCGGTGTTCCATGTGTCTATTCTCCGAAAATATCATGGTGATCCGTCCCATGTGTTAGATTTTAGCTCAGTCCAATTGGACAAGGATTTGACTTACGAGGAAAAGATGGTAGTTATTCTAGCCCGGCAGGTCCGACAATTGAGGTCTAAGAGTTATCCATCAGTTCGAGTTTAATAGAGAGGCCAGCCGGTAGGAGCATCCACCTGGGAGTCTGAGTCGGATATGCGGAGTAGATATCCACACCTTTTTACCAGCCCAGATACTTTTTCTAATGATGTACGAGGACGAACGTTTGTTTTAGAGGTGGAGAATGTGATGACCCAAAATATCAGCTTTAATTTAAACATCATTTCTCTGTTATAAGACCTTAAAAAGTACTTTTCATCACTCCTCGACTTGCGTGCACAATCCGAATACTTTTCGGAAAGTTTTTATATGAAAAATTAATTAAAATGTGAAATAGAGCTTTAAAACAAAACTGAGTTGACTTTGGTCAATATTTTGAGCAAACGGAGTCGGATCAGTGTTTTGACAGCTTCGGTAGGTCCGTATCGTTATTTGGGACATTAGCATATGCCCGGAATCGAATTCGGAGGTCCTTAGCTGAAATTAACGCTATTTAACAGAAACTAGAAATTTAAAGGCTAAAGATTTCCAAATTTTGACCACGGATTTGACTTTTTGATAACGGAGTCGGAATTAGATTCTGGAAATTTAAATAGGTCTGTTATGTCATTTATTACTTGTGTGCAAAATGTGAGGTTAATCGAACCTGATTTGATAGGTTTCGGCATCGAATGTAGAAGTTAAAATTTTTTTAAGTTCCTTAAGCTTGAATTGGGGTATGATTCATGGTTTTAGCATTTTTTGATGTGATTTGAGGTCTCGACTAAATTTGTATGATACTTTAACACTTGTTAGTGTATTTGGTTGAGGTCCCGGGGGCCACCGGTGGATTCCAGATGATTAACAGATCAAAATTTGGACTTAGGGAAAATCTAAAATTTTGGCCTTCTGGTGTAATCGCACCTGCGGAGTTTTGACCGCAAATGCGAGCTCGCAGAAGCGAGCCATGCCTCGCAGAAGCGGACAGTCCGCAGAAGAGGACGAGGTGTCGCAGAAGTGTGACCACAAAAGCGGTCCATGCATCGCAGAAGCGGGAAAAGGGGAAGCAGACTTTTATCCGCAAAAGCGAGCCAGCCCACAAAAGCGAGCCACCCCACAAAAAGCCAGCCCCAGTCAAGTGTCCGCACATCCGAAAAAGCCTGGACAGAACCCATAAAATCGGAAGTTAGCCATTTTTACTCATTTTTAAGTTTTGAGTCTCGGATTTAGGCGATTTCAAAGGGAATTTCATGACTTTGAATTGGGTAAGTGTTCTATAACAAAAGGTGATTATATTTCATTAATCCATGAATATATTCATCATTTATTTCAGATTTAGATGGAAGAAATTGTAATGTTTTGTAAAACTTTCCATAAAACGAAAAATTTAAGATTTGAAGGTCCATTTGACATCAAAATTTGATAATTTTTGTATAGTTGGACTCGTCTCAGAAAGGGTGTTTGGATTTTGTAAGTTTTCCGAGATTCGAGATGTTGGCCCCACTGTTAATTTTTGAGATGAATTTCAGATTTTAATCCGAAAAATTAGTAAATTGATATGGAATTAATTCCTACGATTTGTATTGAGTATATTGAATTGTTTATGACTAGATTTGAGTATTTCGGACACGAATTTGCGAGGAAAAAGTTTATTGGAATCTTGAATTTGGTTGCAAAGCAAGGTAAGTGTCATGGTTAACCTTGACTGGAGNTGTAGTATTTATTTGTCTATTTGCTACGTGATTTAATGTGCGAGTATAACGTATATGTGAGGTGACGAGTACTTATGCGTTGTGGTTGAGTCAAAGCATGCTGGAGGAATTTATATCATTTTGAATAATTGCTTATTTAATTAAGATATTCCTGCTTAAGTTTATTATTGAATATTTAATCATTATTCATAAAAATTTTATTGATTTAATTATTGTTGAATATGGTGAGAAAGAGTGTAAAAACACGAAGGGTAATGCCGTGCCATTTGTATTATTTATACTATCATTGTCATGGTGAGAAAGAGTATAAAAGCACGAAGGGTGTTGCCGTGTCATTGTTGAGTGTAAAAGCACGAAGGGTGATGCCGTGCCAATTATTATTATTTATTTATCAGTTTATAGGAGGAATGAGAGTAAAAGCACTTAGGGTGGCGCCGTGCCATTTTCATATTATTAGTTGCTCATTTCATTGTTGATGAATTAATTGGCTGCTAAGTGATACTTCTCCTACTGAAATTATTATATCATTCCCCTTCGCATGTCCCCTCCAAATTTATAAATTATTATTTATTGTATTATTGTTGCTTCGTATTTGTATATACTTGTACAGGTTGTTTACATACGTGTATTGTC
This sequence comes from Nicotiana otophora, assembly GCA_000715115.1. Taxonomy (NCBI): domain Eukaryota; kingdom Viridiplantae; phylum Streptophyta; class Magnoliopsida; order Solanales; family Solanaceae; genus Nicotiana; species Nicotiana otophora. The sequence continues at coordinate 13,408 of AWOL01S0034918.1, forward strand.
ATAGGTTCATCACTACTTCGTCGAGGTTAGGATCCACACTTACGGAGTACATTACTACACTATGCACTTCTTGTGCAGATTTTGGAGTTGGTCCCAACGGCGTACCATAGACGTACTCGGAGGAGNGTTCTGAAGTCCCTTTCTATCTTATCTTAGATGTGTATTATCTTTCAAACAATTTGAATTTTATTCAGACCTTTATTTGTATCATTCTAGTAGCTTGTGCACTTGTGACACCAGATTCGGGGATGTATTGTGATGATTCGATAGTTATGGTCTTCCGCACTTTATTTTAGTAATTGACTTCTGTTTAATTTAATTTGCTTAAAAATGGTTAAGATTATTTTAACGTTGGCTTGCCTAGCAAGTGAAATGTTAGGCGTCATCACGGTCCTGAAGGTGGAAATTTTGGGTCATGACGTGAAGGTGAATTTTCCAAAAGGTTTCTGCAACAAACGCACACGAAGAAGAATAAATCAGCAATTCAAATGTTCATTTTCTCACATGAGCCATGCCCATGTTCTACATCATTACATCACACACCATAGTTGTTCGATTTTTAAGATCCTATTGATCCGTCCATCTTATTAGGGCAGAGAGTTTTTATGAACCCCAAGATTTTTGAAACTAAGGAGGTTCCATACTAGCACCTTTTGGTTTTAATACAGAATTTTCACTATGCCATGTGTTCATAACGTAGGCCAAGAATTTTCCACAAGAGCTCTTATGGTTCTTTTTGTATCTCTACCATCAATGCCACTTTCTCATTGAATTCAAGTGCCGTGAATTTCGAGACTTTGACGCTCTTGAACCTTTCCTAAAAATATTTTTATTGTGTTCATACCTCAAAGATATTGGGTTCACATTTTCATTCTCGTGGAGTCAAAATCTTTATGTTCCACAGGCCATTTAGTGTGATCAAATGAACTATAAAGGTGATGCCTACAGTGTCCTTTTGGTTTCATTATCCGGTTACAATTCGAGCCATGAAAAAGGAGTACGTTGAAGCTCAGATGATCATTTTTCAGCAAAATAAGTGTCTTCCAGAGGAGACATGACTAGGTGAGGAAGGAAGTTCGAATTATTCTTCCACTCACCCCCCATTGGAAAAATGTTAAGATATCACTTAAGGGATACAAGGAAATGCTTGAAGACTCGCCAGCAGAAATTTCTAAGATAAATTTAAATGAGGATATCGGTACTTCGTCCCAGAGGAAGAAAGGTAAAAGAGTAGGAATTATTGAAGAAAATCATCTGCATGCAAAGAGTATTTCACAAGTGCTGAAAATCAAAGGATAGAAGGGTTAAAAGACAAGTATAATGCATAATCATGAGTTAGGAAATAATTTGCATAAGTCTTCTAAACCTTTATAGCCAACTTCCCGTCCATAATCCCCATTTTTTCTAATCTATAAAACTGCACAAGTATCACCATTTTCAACTCTTAACCCCCTAAGTAAGTACCCATTTGAAAAAATAAAATTTTTCATACCTTATTTATCCTTTTCACCACTCTACCCCATAAGCAATTACCATGGAAAAACAAACAATCTACTTAAGGTTTTCACCATTTAGCCACTTTAAACCACCAAAAGTTACCATTAAAATATAAATATATATCAATAAAGTTTCCTACCCATTTCAAGCCATAAAATATCCAAAGTTCTATGCCATGCAAATACTATTCAAGGGTCCATCATATCATCAAAGAAAAGTCATCCATGTCAAGCCATAAATTTACCCAAATCCAATGGCATGAAAATACTATTCATCGGTCCCTTTACCATCATTCATGTCTTGTCCAAACTAATTTTAAAACCCAAGGCCATGAAAGTGTTTTTCCAGCTCTTGATCATACTTTTATGTTTTGTCTATTAGCCAAATAAGGATCTTACATTGTAAGGCTTTTATGTTTGTTGTACTTTTTTTGCACCACTTGTACTATGTAATTAACTAAGAGTAGTACATGAGGATATATCCCGGGTAAGTACTGATTCCTCCTAAGATTCTTCAGAAGAAGAACTTCCTCACATTTTCCTGAATCAGCCCAGGGAACTTGAGTCTCCAAAGTCGATGATGATCAAGATGGGATGATTGGTGAACCTATTATACAAAGGAGATATGATTCTACCACAACCAAACAGATAATGAATAATTATTTAATCATAGGAAAGAAATATTGCTCATGCAAGATGCTAAGGAAGAAGTTCAGAAGATTCAGGTTTCCCAAATTCTCAAGCGACAAGTCCAGGTTCAGAAGGAAAACAAAATACTTTAGAAGGAGAAGGCCATGCAAAGAGAAATATAGCCTGTTTTATTTGTAATAAAGTAAGACATTTTGCGCAGAACTGCCCGTAGTTCAAGCATTCTATTAGACTTCTCTCTGAAATTACAGATTACACATGCGTTCATTTTAGTGAGGATGACAATTTTGAATCAGTCTTTTCACAGGAAGATGAGCCCACATAAGAGATTTTATTTCCCTTGTATGTTTATAAGGAATAAGGTGATGATCATTACCAAATTTCAAAACAAAATCCAAAGGTGAAAGAACATATCCATGGCATCATGGTGATATCACAAACAACAATCAAAGTCTATGTATCTAGGTCGGGCAAACCAACACATAGGAAGTGAACCACATCATCACGGTGATCCCGCAAGCAGAAATCAATCCAAGTGGGGCAAACTAACACATGTCATAACTTTTCTTTGACACGAGAGCAACCTCATCACTCATTATCCTGTGATTGGTAATTAATTACCAACCACTCAATTAATTTCTTTTGGATGACAAGTTTCTCATCCCAAATAAGCTCACCCTTTTCTCCCAACTTGCTAGAGCAAAAAACATTTCTATGTTTGATCTCAAATTAGGTTTTTGGCAATTAGGAATCCGCCCAGATGATAGGACAAAAACTAGTTTTTGTATTCCCGATCACCGTTTACAGTGAAAAGTCATACCTTTCAGTTAATAATCTATTCTGTCTTTATTTAAAAAGGCCATGATAAAACTATTTCAGCCCATCCTCCATACATCACTCGTTTATATAATAATATTTTACTATTCAGTGATAGTTGGGAAGAGCACATAAAAGTTTTCAATCATTTTGCATCTTTAGTGGGAAATATGACATCTTTCATTCAGCCAAAAAATAGTTTTTGGAAAAAAGAAGTTTGATTTTTTGGGCATGCATTTTCCGATAGAGAATGTACCCAGGTCCTCATATATCCGATACTGGGTTCACAACGATGCAAATCCAGCAGTTTTTGGGAATAATAAATTATGTGAGAGATTTTATTCCTGATGTTTTTACATATATTTCTCCCCTCCCAAATATGTTGAAGAAAAATGCCCAGCCATGGGACAAGGAACAAAATGATGCAATGAAAAAATAAAAGAGATATCCCAAAGTGTCAAATCTTTGCACATTCCCTCAAATGGAAAGAAAATATTGCAGACAGATGCCAGTAATTAATTTTGCAGCGCATATGTTTGACGAAGAAAATGGTCAGAGAAAAAATTGTGGTTACGCGAGTGGAAGATTCAAGGATGCCGAACAACACTATCATTCCACTTTCAAGGATATTATAACACTGAAAAATAGGACTAAAATGTTTAATTTATTTTTAATTCACTCACAATCTATTATAGATATGGATATGAAGGATTTTCCAAGGATGATCCAGTTGAATCCAATGGTCATTCTGAATTAGCAAATTCTCGGATGGGCTCAATGGTTTCTCCATACAAGTTTTAGCCCAAGCACATTAAAGGGGAAGATAATATTTTTAGTGATTTTCTTTGAACGCAAGGTGATTTTTTCAAAAGGTTTCTGCAATAAAAGCACATGAAGATGAATAAATCAGCAATTCAAATGTTCATATTCTCACATGAGCCACACCCCGGTTCTCCATCATTACATCACCTGCCGGAGTTGTTTGATTTTTCAGATCCTATTGATCCGCCCATCTTATTAGGGCGAAAAGTTTTTATGAACTCCAGGTTTTTTTAAACTAAGGAGGCTCAATACTAGCACCCTTTGGTGATAATCCGGAATATTCACTATGCCGTGTGTTCATAGCGTGGGCCAAGAAGTTTCCAAAGGATCTCTTATGGTTCACTTGATATCTCTGCCATCAATACCACAATATCAAGGAATTCAAGTGGCATGATTTTCGAGACTTTGACAATCTCGAACCTTTCCTAAAAGTTTTTGTGTTGTGGTTCTAACCTCAAAAATATTAGGTTCATCATTTTCATTCTTGTGGAGTCAAAATATTTATTTTCCACATGCCATTTAGTGTGAACAAAAGAACTATAAAGGTGATGCCTACGATGTCCTTTTTGTTTCATTATCCAGTCACAGTCATAGCAATGTAAAAGGAGCACGTTGGATCTCATAGGCTCATTTTTCAGCAAAATAAGAGCCTTCGAGAGGATACATGGCCAGGAGAGGAAGGAAGTTTGAATTATTCATCCACCCACCTCCATTGGAAAAATGTTAAGACATCACTTATGGGATAAAACGAAATGCTTGAAGACTTACCAGACACCTATGATATTTATCTAGAAAATATTGCTAAGATCAATTTAAGTGGGGAATATTGGTACTTCGTCGCTGAGGAAGAAAGTTAAAAGAATAGGAAATATAGAAGAAAATCATTCGGACGCAAAGAGATTTTTGAAAAGAGCTGAAAAGTGAAGGCTAGAATGGTTAAAAGACAAGCATAATGCATAATTATGAGCCAAGAAATAATTTGTATAAGTCTTCTTAACCTTTTTAGCCAACTTCCCTTCCATAATCCCCCTTTTTCCTAAACTAAAAACTGCACAAGTGTCTAAAATAAATTTAACCTCTTAACTCTCTAGGTAAGTGCCCATTTGAAGAAATAAAAGTATGTACACCTTTTTTTATCCTTTTCACCACTCTACCCCTCAAGAAATTACTATGAAAGAACAAAAACATCTACACAAGTGTTTCAGTTGTTAGCCACTTTAACCCACCAAAGGTTACCATACAATCCAAGTATATCTATTAATCTGCCTACCCATGTCAAGACATAAATTTCCCCAAGTTCTATGCCATCCAAATACTATTCAAGGGCCCCTTACATCATCAAAGAAAAGTCATCCATGTCAAGCAATAAATTTTCCCAAAACCAATGCCATGCAAATACTATTCATGGGTCACTTTGCCATCATCCATGTCTTGTCCAAACCAATTCTAAAATATAAGGCCATGCAATTTGTTTTTGATTATGCTTTTATGTTTTGTCTACTAGACAAATAAGAGTCTTACATTGTAAAACTTTTATGTTAGTTGTACTTGTTTAACACCGGTTGTACTATGTAATCAAATAAGGGTAGTATATAAGGATAGTTCTGAGGTAAGTACTGATTCCTGCAAAGATTCCTCAGAAGAAGAACTTCCTTCTATTTTCATCAATCAGCCCAGGGAGCCAAATGTCTCTGAAGTTGATGATGGTCGAGATGGGATGACTGATAAGCCCATTCCAGAACGGAGATATAATTCTGACATAACAAAAAAGATAATGAAGAATGATCCAGCACTTGAAAGAGCTTGCCCTAGGTCAGATTTTAATCACAGGAAAGAAAACATTACTCATACCAGGTACCAAGGAAGAAGTTCAAAAGCTTTAGGTTGCCTAAATTCTCAGGCGACATGTCTAGATTCAGAAGGAAAATAAAATACATCAGACAGAGAAGGTCGGGCAGTGCAAGGAAAAATAGAGCATGTTTTATTTGTAACAAAGAAGGAAATTTTGCGTGAAACTGCCCGCTGTCCAAACAGACTATTAGAATTCTCTTTGAAATCACAAGCGTTCATTTAGTGGTGATGAGTATCTTGAATTTGTTTTTTCACTTGAAGATGTGCCCACAGAAGAGTTACTTTTTTTCTTGGATGTTTATGAGGAATATGGTGATGATCATTACTAAATTTCATAACCAAAGGCAAAGGTGAAAGAAGAGATCCATAGCACCGTGGTGATCTCGCAAGTAGAAATCAAAGTCTATGCATCCAAGTAGGACAAGCCAACACATAGGAAGAGATCCACAATATCATGGTGATCCCGCAAGTAGAATTAAAAGTCTATGCATCCAAGTGGGACAAACCAACAAATGTCATAGATTTTATTTGACACGGGAGCATACTCCTCACACATTATCCTACAGTCGCTCTAGATTAGTACTGGGTGTCATACTTCATGAATTTTGACAACACCTATAATGGAATTCTGACCCTAACCATCATTACGAAGCACTCGATCACCATTGAATTCTTCCCAGGACAGAAGTGCAAGACATAATTGATTAGGTCACATGTCCCAGGTAAGGATTTGGTTATTGATTTTGACATTTATATGGTTTTGCAGGACAAACTACAGATCAAAGCCAACGGGATAACATTCATAAATAACACAACACTCCTATTTAGAATGTCACAATGAATTCTTAACCAAATGTGACAATCCTTTATTGAAAAATGAAGAGTTCTCCATCAAGCTTTCTTCAAAGAAAAATGAGAATATCAATTCTACAAAGACAAGTCACTTTGGTATCAATCCCGACCACATTCAGCTTGCAAAAAAGGAGCTAGTGGATTTTGATCTCATCGAGCCATCAAATTAACAATAGGCGTGCAAAGCATTTTATGTCAACAAAAGAGCCGAGCAAACGAGAGGTAAATTGAGATTGGTAATTAATTACCAGCCACTCAATCAATATTTTTATGACAACTTTCCCATGCCAAATAAGCTCATCCTTTTCTCCCAACACACCCAAGCGAAATATTTGTCTAGGTTTGATCTCAAATCATGCGTTAGGCACTGTGAATCCACCTGAATGATCGGGAAAAACTAGTTTTTGCATCCTCGATCACCATTTTCAGTGGAAAGTCATGCCTTTTAGTTTAAAGAATGCTCCATTTTTGTTTCAAAAGGCCATGATAAAAATATTTCACTTGTTTACATTGATGATATTTTATTGTTCAATGATACTTGGGAGGAACTTAAATTTTCTCAATCATTTTGAATCTTTAGTGTGAAAAAATGGCATCATGCTTTCAGCCAAAAAGATGGTTTTTGCAAAACAAGAAAATAATTTTTGGGCATGCATTTTGCATATGGAGAATACACCCTAGGTCCTCATATTTTTCAATTTCCTTCCTACTGGGTTCACATCAAATAAAATCTCATATTTTTTGGGAATAATAAATTATGTGAGAAATTTAGTTCCTAATGTTTCTACATATATTTATCCTCTCACAAAAATGTTTAAGAAAAATGCCCAGTCATGGGGNATATTTCACTTGTTTACATTAATGATATTTGATTGTTCAATGATACTTGGGAGGAACTTAAATTTTCTCAATCATTTTGAATCTTTAGTGTGAAAAAATGGCATCATGCTTTCAGCCAAAAAGATGGTTTTTGCAAAACAAGAAAATAATTTTTGGGCATGCATTTTGCATATGGAGAATACACCCTAGGTCCTCATATTTTTCAATTTCCTTCCTACTGGGTTCACATCAAATCAAATCTCATATTTTTTGGGAATAATAAATTATGTGAGAGATTTAGTTCCTAATGTTTCCACATATATTTATCATCGCACAAACATGTTTAAGAAAAATGCCCAATCATGGGGCAAGGAACAAAACAATGCAGTTAGAAAAATAAAAGAGTTGTCGTAAAGTGTCAAATATTTTCACATTCCCTCCAATTGAAAGAAAATATTTTAGACATATGCCAGTAATGAATATTAGAGAGAAATTATATTTGAAGAAGAATAAGGCCAAAGAAAAATATGTGGTTACACTAGTGGAAGATTCAAAGATGCTGAACAAAACTAACATTCCACTTTCATTGAGTTTCTTGATGTGGTTACTACAGCTTCCTTGAACCTGATTACGGATATTGCTCCTATTCAGGACTATGCACATAACTTAGAGGATCATAAGAGGCTACAATAAGTTGCTCGAGATCACGACTAGGGTCAATCTAAAATGGCCCGGTCCACGAGAGATACAGGAGAATTTCGAGGCTGTTTAGGTCCCCATTGCTTCGGTAGTCACCTAACTTGGAGACTNGGGTCAATCTAAAATGGCCCGGTCCACGAGAGATACAGGAGAATTTCGAGGCTGTTTAGGTCCCCATTGCTTCGGCAATCACCTAACTTGGAGACTAGCATTCAATCACAGTCTTATGGAAAATTTTGAGAATGGACCACGTATTTAGGTCAGGGCCAGAATTTCCAAGGGTAGAGTTTGCAGAATAGTGGGGATACTAACAGAATGCGACCCTTGAAGCAATGTTGTAGTCGATGTTATAGGAGTCATTTTGGGCATTTCTTCGAGGGTTGGAATTTGTGTTTCTCATGCGGGCAGCCTGGTCACATCATGCGTTTTTTCCCAGTAATATATCTGGGTGGCGTGATACTGCCTACGGGGTCGGTAGCAGCCTCTTTATTTACAACACATCCTCGTGAGCAAGGTATACGACTGCCAATGGGAAGGGATAGAGGTAGAGGTGGAATGCACATGTCCAACCCAAGTGGGCAATAAGAAAATCGCATCTATGTGTTGTCAGGATGTCAGAATTTAGAGACTTTACTAAACATGATCATAGGTATATTATCTGCACTTTTTATTAGTGTATATGCTTTGGTAGATAGGTTCTACCCTGTCGTATATTAATCCATGTGTTGTTGGTTAATCTGGTAAAGTATGTATTACTACGACAACCATTTGAGGTGTCCACTCCAGTGGGCATGTCAGTGATATTTAGGCGAGTGTATCGAGATTGCGATGTGATGATTTATTATCACCTTACCTTGACCGATTTGATTGAATTAAAATGGTAGAATTTAATGTCATTATGGGAATTGATTGACTGGCCTCTTGTTAAGCCATAGTGGATTGTTGGAGTAAAGTTTTTCGCTTTAACTTTCTGGGAGAGCCCGTTATGGAATATAATGGTAATGTCGCAGAGCCATAAGGGAAGCTTATTTCTTACCTTAGGTCCCGAAAGATGATCACGAAAGGATGTTTCTATCAGATGGTATGGGTACAAGATGGCGAAGCATCCCACCCTTTAATCGATTTTGGTCATTAGTGAATTTCCTGATGTGTTCCTGGATTGAGTTTTATATCGATGTGCCACTCGATATTCAGCTTATATCTATTCATCCATACAAAATGGCTCATGCGGAGTTTAAGGTTAACATACTAGTTGAAGGAACTTATTGATAAGGGCTTAATTCGACCAACCACTTCCCCATGGGGAGCCTAAGTGCTAATTGTTTGAAATAACAATGGTTCATTAAGGATGTGTATTGATTATCGACAGCTAAATATGGTGACCATCAAGAGAAAGAATTCACTTCCAAGGATCGATGATATTGTTTGATCAATTGCAAGGTGTCTAAGTATTTTTCGAAGATCGATCTCAGATCTGGATATCATCAGCTAAGGATCAAGGAAGAAGATGTTCCGAAGATAACTTTTCGGACCATATATGTCCACTACAAATGTCTCATTATGTCGAGTGGCCTTACCAACGCACCAGCGGCATTCGTGGATTTGATGACTCGAGTGTTCAAGAAGTATTTGGATATTTTTGTGATCATGATCATAGATAATATACTAGTATATTTTCGAACTTAGGCGGAGCACGGAAAGCATTTGCAAATGGTTTTATGCATACTTCGGGATCATAATTTGTACCCATATTTTCCAAGTATGGGTTCTGGTTGAACTCAGTGGCCTTTCTTGGGCACATAGTGTCCGGTGAAGGTACATAAGTTGATAGTTAAAAGGCTAAACAATTAAGAATTTTCTAAGGCCTACAACCCATACCAAGGTACGCAACTTCCTTGGCTTGGCTGGTTATACTGAAGGTTTGTTGAGGATTTCTCATCTGTAACTGCTTCTTTGACAAAATTAATGCATAAGGAAGCAAACATTTGGTAGACTGATGGTTGTGAGAAGAGCTTCCAGGAGTTAGAGGATAGGTTAACCTCGGCACAAGTATTAACTCTTCCTGAGGGACACGAGGGGTATGTCATATATTGTGATTCCACATAGTGGTCTTAGGCAGCGTGCTAATGCAATACGGGAAAGTGAATGCATATGATTCAAGGCAGCTGAGGAAACATGAGCAAAATTATCTGACCCGTGACCTGGAGCTAGTAGCTGTCATTTTTGCTCTGAAGATATGGTATCATATCTATACGGAGGTCATGTTAACATATCCACCGATCACAAGAGCTTTTAGTGCATATTCAAGCAAAAAGAGTTGAATTTAAGGCAATGAAAGTGACTCGATGTTTTAAAGGACTATGATGTTGATATTCTATACCACCCCAGGAAGGCAAACATGGTGGATGATACATTAAGTCGAATGTCTATGGGCATCCTGCAGTAATTGGAAAAGCAGAAATTGGAGATGAATAAGTGTACAGTTGCTTGACACCGGTAATGGAGGAATCACAGTTCTGAATACTGTCGAGTCCTTGTTAGTGATCGAAGTAAAGGTGCGACAATTTGAAGATCCAGCCTTGGTTAAAAATAAGAGGAAGCATCCCCTTTCAAAAGAAATAAGGCCAGGCTGAGCGCACTATTCAAACGCTCGAGGACATGTTACGGTCCAATGTTCTAGACTTCAAGAGTGATTAGGAGGATCGTATATCACTCGTCAAATTTTCTTACAACAACAGCTACCATGCCAGCATTCAGGTTGCACCATATGAGGCCTTACACAGTTGAACGTGCATATCTCCTATAGGACGGTTAGAAGTTGGTAAAACAAAGTTATCAGGCCCTTAGTTGCTGCAACAAGCTGGGGAAAAGGTGAAGTCAATTCGAA
>AWOL01S0034923.1:0-18725 GCA_000715115.1 Nicotiana otophora
CACATTCTCAAATAGTAGTACAACATAACAAGAGAATTTGAATTACATATTGATCACAGATGTTTGTTGACACCATCTTATTTGGGTAATCGATTCACAATGAACAACTCGGTACTTACATTGATATTGTAGGGTTCAATTTTTAAGAGAAGAGTTTAGCCAACATACCTCACTTGAGCTTCCTTAACTCTAAATGTTCCGGAAATCTTAGCAACTTCAATCTATTTTAGCTCAACAATCTCCCTACATCCCATGATCAATCATGCAAAATAAGCCACTCCCATACCAATGAATTATCTTACTAATTGCCAATTTATAGTTGAATTTCGAAATTAAGAGATAGGGTGTAGAATCTTACACCTAGGATGAAGACCTAGTGGGCTTCCCTTGTTAATTCTTTCAAGATTTTGAGTAAGAATTAGGGAATAATTGATTGAGGAACTCTCTCCCTCTTTAGAGACCTTTCTCTCACTTGAAATGTCATGTTCTCCCTTCAGAAATGATCCATTGAGTCTAAATAACGAAATGGGATCGGGTTATAAAACCCCAAAAATGAAACTCCAAAAAGGTATATGCGGTCGCATATAATGCTTCTGCGGTCCGCATAATTGGCCTCGAAATGGCCCTCCGGAACTGGGCTTGTCTGCCCCATTCTGCGGCCGTTATGCGTTCCCCAGACCGGTTCTGCGGTCGCATAATGCGCTGTAGAACCTCCCTCTGCAAAATTTCCATACTGGTTCTGTGATTAGTGTGTGGCCAGCGAAATAGTATTGCGGTCGCATAATGGGCCGTTAAATGACATCCAAAAATGGCCAAAATGACTGCCTCACTCTGTGGCCATTTTGTGGCCCGCATAGTGATTCAGCNTGAAACTCAAAAAAGGGATATGTGGTCGCATATAATGCTTCTGCGATCCGCAAAATTGGCCTCGAAATGGCCCTCCGGAACTGGGCTTGTCTGCCCCACTCTGCGGCCGTTATGTGGTCCCCAGACCGGTTATGCGGTCGCATAATGCGCTGTAGAACCTCCCTCTGCAAAATTTCCATACTGGTTCTATGATTAGTGTGTGGCCAGCGAAATGGTTTTGCGGTCGCATAATGGGCCGTTAAATGACATCCAAAAAAGGCCCAAATGATTGCCTCACTCTGTGGCCAGTTTGTGGCCCGCATAGTGATTCTGCGGCCGCATAATGGGCCGTAGAAATGCCCTATTCTGCAAAACATTTTCCTTCAACTTCCCAATCATGAGTTCAATCGTGAGGTCAACTGTGAGATGCGCTGAACCGCAATGAATTCCAAAACCTTCATTTCTTCAATGGTTGGAGAAACCGCGTTCAATGGTTTGAGCAACCGTATCCAATGGTTGGAGCGAAAACTCGAATTTCCAGCAACTTCAACAAAGCTCAAATAGATTTGAACCCCGTTCGAAACTCACCCGAGGCCCTCGTGACCTTTACTAAATATACCAACATGTCTTAAACTAAAATATGAACTTAGTCGAGGCCTCAAACCACGTTAAAACTTGTCGAAATTATAAATCGCGCCTCGAATCGAATTATGAGTTTAAGAATTTTCCAAATTCTATAATTTGCGCCAAAACATATAGAATCAAACCGGAACGACTTCAAATTTTTCACATGAGTCATATATGACATAATGGACCTATTTCCATTTCTGTAATCACAATCTGACCCCGTTATCAACAGATCAACCTTCGGCCAACTTATAACTATTGTAAAACTTCAACTTTTCCAATTTTCACCATAATGAGCCGAATTGTCCTACGGACTACAAAATCCAAATCCGGACATATGCCTAGATCTGAAATCACCATACGAAGCCATTGAAATCATAAAAATTCCATTCCGGAGTCGTTTGCACAAACATCAAACTCCGGTTAACTCTTTTCTTGTAAACATTTTAAATGAGAATTATTCTGCGAATTGTATCTAAAATCATCCGAAAGCCGTACTCGACCACACACGCAAGTCATAATACATATTACAAAGCTGCTCGGGACACTAAACCTTTGAATGGGACATTAATTCTCAAAATGACAAGTTGGGTCGTTACATTTATCTCACTCATTGTTGAGTTATTCTTATTTTAAGTCATTATTACTTATTATGTTATTCATTGTTGAGCTTATTCTTCCATTTCATTTTGTTACTATAATTCTTGTGTTTACTTACCTGTCGTACTCCCATGTTATTGTTGTTGTCGTTGTATTCACTGTTGTTGAGTCGTGGTCTTTGTGTGGCTGTGGTATTGGGATTGTTGGTAAGGAAATGTTGTGGCATATGGGCACATGTGGTGTGAGTTATTATATTGTGATGTTATATTTTTGGCACATGTGGGATTCTTTAGAGGATTGTCATTGTGTTTGCACTTGAGTTGTTCGTGCTATTGTTATTATTGATATTTGCACATGCGGCGTGACAAGGCAGGCTATATATGTTTNGGAAATGTTGTGGCATATGGGCACATGTGGTGTGAGTTATTATATTGTGATGTTATATTTTTGGCACATGTGGGATTCTTTAGAGGATTGTCATTGTGTTTGCACTTGAGTTGTTCGTGCTATTGTTATTATTGATATTTGCACATGCGGCGTGACAAGGCGGGCTATATATGTTTGGTTTGCGCATGTGGAGAGACAATGTAGGATAATTAATATGCACATGTGGCGAGATAAGGCATGAATTTACTTTATTGTTGCACACACGTCGAGACAAAGGGGCTATGTCGGGTATGATTTGTGATGGCCAGGGGGTGTTGTCATTGATAATATTTGTGTGTTGGTGTGACAATCTTGTTTGAGTCATGCATATCAAGGGCTTTAGTTGTGTTGTTTCCAATGTGATATTATATGTTTCTGATCTTACTTGTTGACTCGAGCTATGATAGTACACTTGCACAACCATACACCGTAATCTGCCACCTATCTCAATCCAGAACTATAATACCTGATGTTCCTTGATCATGTACATGTATTCTTGTATATATGCTTTCTATGTGAGGACTGTATTGTTGGAAAGTGAGTTGTTCGTGATGATATGAGATATTTTTACTATTGGCACATGAATTATCCAACGGGTATGAGGTTATTATTATTGGTATTGGCACATGAGTTGCCCGTGCAACACGTGAGTTATCCATGCAGTTGTGATTAATAAAGTGGGCACGAGATCCATGTGATTATGAATCATGATTTGGTACCCGTGATTTGTGATTATGAGGCATTGTACCTCAGTGTAATTCTTCTATAATCCTTGTGAAATAATGGCTAATTAATTGGTTGTCATTGTTTTCCTTAATTGGTTTTACTAGTACTTTAATTGTGTTCTGGTTACCTTGCAGCGTTATCACATGTTTACTCCTTGTTGCTTACTATTGCTCCTACTTTCATTTGCTAGCGTTACATACTTATTCTTTCCATGTTTAGCCTTACATTGATATTCCTTCCTCCGTTAGCTTTATATTATTACTTGCACAGGTTATTTTGTCTAGTAGGTGTCTCGATTGTTCCTCATCACTACTCCATCGAGGTTATTCATAATACTTATTGTGTACTATTGTAGTGTACTCATGCTAAGCTTCTGCACAATTTTATTTAGATCCAGTACATCTGCTCGTGTCTGACGCTAGTGACTAGCCATTTATTTTCGGAGACTTAAATGTCCACTAGCTCGATTCTCGTAGGCCTCGGAGTCATCACATTCTTTTAGTTGTATTATTATTTATCTCTTGTTCAAAACAATATTGTATTTAGAGATTATTAGTGCACTCTCTATAGAGCTTATAACTCATTTCCACCAGGTGTTTGTAATTTTTGACAGTTGTACTGTTTAGGTTTTATTATAGTAGATTAATAGTTTAATTTGATATCTAATTGGTAAATTCTGTTAACCCTTATTGTATGTTAGGCTTACGTAGTCTTAAAGTCCAGGTGCCATCACGACATCCTAAGGTGGGAATTTTGAGTCGTGAGTTGGTGTTAAAGCTCTACGTTCATAGGTGCTACGAGTCATATGAAAGCTTAGTAGAGACTTGCAGATCATTACCATGATGCTTGTACTTATCTCCGAGAGGCTACAAAACTATTAGGATCCTTCACTTCTTTCAATCCTATCGTGCGAGTTTTTTGATATCAGAGTTTGAGCCTTTGTCATTATATTCTTACACAGATGGCGAGAACACAAGCTGCAGTTAGCGATGATGTTGCCCCCATAGTCGATGTTGCTAGGGGATGAGGCAGAGGTAGAGCTAAAGGCCAAGGAAGAGCACGTGCTACAAGTAGAGAACCTACATGAGCAGCAGCTGAGGAGCCATTAGTCGCTCCGGCTGGGCGCCAGGCACCAGAGGTGCTTGTTGCTATCCCCGAACTTCAGGATACTTTAGCACAGTTCTTGAGCATGTTTGGTATATTGGTTCAGACGGGGGGAGGATCTCAGATAATAACAACATGATAGGGGTCCAAGAGTTACTAAAGAAAAACAAGAAAAGCATGCGGAAGCAAAAAGAAAATAAAGAAACGAAAAAGACAGATAGATTGAATTCAAGAAGTTTATTCTTGAAGTTGAATCCTAGCAACAACAATTAGCAAACGAAGAACTAATCACGATTGGTAGAGAATTAAAAACAAGAGAGAGATTATGAAACCCGACCCTTTAGAATAACAGGAACAAAAATAAGCTTAAACTTATCTACTTTCTTGAATACCTAATCTCACAATGTTTAACGATATTATCTATCATGATATTCCTAAAAAAAAATATACCATTTTATATAGAGAGGGGGTCACTTAATTCTACTAAAAAAATAAAAAAAGCAAATTCTAACTACTTCGGACAAAAAGTCCTAACTACATTGGATAAAATGTCCAACTACCTTAAAATATGATCTTGAAAGTCCAAAACCATCTTGGAAATCCTAGAAATCTTTGAAAAATAAATAAAGTCCTAACTACTTTGGACATAATTTACAACTACCATAGGATATGATCTAAGAATTGGAAATCTTAAAAATCTTGAAGGAAATTTGCAAGCAACTTGGCACCAACTTTTACTCAACTTCTACCACGACTATTGTACCATTATTTGACATCCAAATGTGACTTTATGTAGGACTTATTGGGCTACAAGTTTTGACACATTTTAGGTGCCAAAATGGTCCAAATGTGTGTTGATTAGGACCCGCTTCAAATGATATCTCTTTGGATTCAATACACTTCTTCTTCGACATAAACTTGGGTCATAAAACAATTGCAACACCTAGCCAATTCATATCCTTGATATCGCTATCATTGTCTTCCTAAAAAAAAAGAATATACCCCTTTATATAGAGAGGGGGTCACTTAATTGTACCCAAAAAAATAATAATGAAAGAAAATTCTAACTACTTTTGAAAAAAAGTCCTAACTACATTGGACAAAATGTCCAGCTACCTTAGGATATGATCTTGAAAGTCCAAAACCAATCTTGGAAATCCTATAAATCTTTGAAAAAGAAATAAAGTCCTAACTACTTTGTAAAAAATTTACAACTACCATAGGATATGATCTTGAAAGTCCAAAACCAATCTTAGAATTGGATATCTTGACAATCTTGATGGAACTTTGCAAGCAACTTGGCACCAACTTTCATTCAACTTCTACCACGACTATTATAGACTTTTTTGACATCCATTAAGTCTTTTTATGTTATAAAAATGTGACTTCATGTAGGACTTATTGGGCTACAAGTTTGGACACATTTTAGGTGCCAAAATGGTCCAAAAGTGTGCTGATTATGACCTTCTACAAAGGATGTCTCCTGGGATTCAATACTCTTCTTCTTGGACATAAACTTGGGCCATAAAACCATTGCAACACCTAGCCAATTAATATCCTTGATATCACTATCATTGTCTTCCTAAAAATAAAGAATATACCCCTTTATATAGAGAGGGAGTCACTTAATTCTACCCAAAAAAAAAATTAAAGAAAGAAACTCCTAATTACTTTGGACAAAACGTCCTAACTACATTGGACAAAATGTCCAGCTACCTTAGGATATGATCTTGAAAGTCCAAAACCAATCTTGGAAATCTTAGAAATCTTTAAAAAAGCAATACAGTCCTAACTACTTAGGACAAAATGTCCAACTACCATAGGATATGATCTTTGAAGTCCAAAAGCAATCTTAGGCTGCATGTTTTGACACATTTTAGCTGCAAAATGGTCCAAAGGTGGGCTGATTAGGACCTTTTTCAAAGGATGTCTCCTGGGATCCAATACTCCTCTTTTTTGACATAAACTTGGGCCATAAAACAATTGCAACACCTAGCCAATTCATATCCTTGATATTGTCAATCATGATCTTCCTAAAAACAAAGAATATACCCCTTTATAAATAGAGGGAGTCACTTAATTCTACCAAAAGAATAAAGAAAGAAAATCCAAACTACTTTGGACCAAAAGTCCTAACTACTTTGGACTAAATGTCCGACTACCTTGGGATATGATCTTGAAAGTCCAAAATGAATCTTTGAAATCTTAGAAATCTTTAAAAAAGAAGTAAAGTCCTAACTACTTTGGACAAAATGTCCAATTACCATTGGATATGATCTTGAAAGTCCAAAACAAATCTCGAACTTTGAAATCTTGAAAATCTTAAAGGAAATTTGCAAGCAACTTGGCACCAACTTTCGCTCGTCACCTTGCACGACAATTGTACCCTTCTCTGACATCATGAAAATGTGATTTTATGTAGGACTTATTGGACTACAAGTTTGGACACATTTTAGGTGCCAAAATGGTCCAAAGTCGGTTGATTATGACCTTCTTCAAAGGATGTCTCTTGGGATCCAATACTCCTATTCTTACACATAACTTTAGTCCATAAAACAATTGTAACGCCTAGGCAATCCATATCCTTTATCCTTGAGATCTTTCTCCAAATTAACAACTTCTTTATTTGCACTTGAAGTCTAATTACCTTGTTTTGGAACTCTTTAGTTTGACATCTTTTTAAAGGCCCTCTTTGAGATTCCTAAGCTTTATCCTTGTCCTTGAATAGAGTTGAGCTTCATAGGATTCTATAATTCCCCTCTACTTGAAGAAAATTCGTCATCGAATTTCGACCTTGCAAGAAAAAGAAAACACGCACTAGTAAATGGAATCCACTAATCTGAAACAATAGTGGCAATAAAACAAGATAGTGACCATGTGTCCATTTAACCCAATTAATCCTAATAGGTGTAAATACTCCCTTATACAAAATATGGACATCATCATCCCAATAAAATTTATGCCTACCTAGATTAATACAATAAAAACCTCTCTTAGATACACTATGCAATAGGACTTGCAATTCGATCTTGTCGGTAAGGTAGTCTATAGGCATACATGACAAAGTAATGATAAAATATCGACCACACATCCATTTAATATAGGTATCTATACTACATGTATCATTGAAGATACTTTCATGATATAGTCAACTATCTACAATTACAAATCGCATGGATTACTCTACCTAAAAGAGTATTTTATCGCAAACGTCACAACAATCATTCATATCCTGTTTACTAGTAGCAAACACTTAGACAAGCTCCCAATGAACATGACTTAAAGAATGACTCCCCATCCCACTACAAAAATCACATTCTAGCAATTGATTACATGAAAACTCATTAGCCACTTCAATAAGAGAAGAAGAATTTTTTAACTCATTCAAAAGTCTCTTCTCATAAAATTCATGCCTCTTTCTACCAAGTTAGAATACATAATCATCTATGTCATACACAATTTCAAAAGGAAGAAAATTACTCTTGTACTTTAACTTAGATATTAAAAATAATGACTTGATGTGCATCAAAATATCATCGTCTACAAAAATTATAAAGTTACCAACATAAGAAATAAGGTTATAATTCATTACCTCCAAAACTACCTTGGGTATTCTAGAAAGTCCAAGAATGCAAATAAACCAATTATACATACCGTACTTGGACTTATTTACCGATGGAACATCACCACCTCGTATGTTTTTATGAAATGGCTCCAACTTAGCAATGCTTTTAGGCAACTCCATGTCATAAACCTGTATATAAGAATTAAAATAGTCAAAAGGTTCAATAACAAAGAATTTAACCAAGCTTTTGTCTTCCACCATTCAACAAGAATAGATATCGCCAAATTCATGTTGGAATCCAATTGGATCTTTTGCCACAGTCTTTTGCACCTCACCACCCCTTTCAAAAGGTATTTCATCACGTGCTTGCATAAAATCACAAGAACTAAAACAAGAAAGAGATAATGGATTAGAAAGTAAAGAAACTTTTTCTTTGCTTACACTCTCTTTGACTATTATCAAAAGATTAATGTTTCCTTCACCCTTAGCCTCTTTTCTCTCACTAAAGAGTTTTTCTCTTTCTTCACTCAATCCCTCTTGTTTTTCTATCTCTACCTTATATACTTTTTTATCTCATTGACTTCTCTCTTTTCTTTTTTCTCAAGATCACTCTTTACCTCACTTGACATCCCACTCTTTTCAGTCAAGTCAACCTCTCCGTTTTCCTCTCTTGGAATGTCAACATGCATTCCCTTACTCCTCTCATTCTTTTCTCTCTTATATTTTTCCACATTCTCTTTAACAATGTTTTCATCTTCACAAATTTGTGAGGGAGTCAAAGGCCCAAGAATGTATTTCTTCCCATTAACCTCAAAAGAGTATCTATTTTTCCATATTATATGAATCAAATTTATAAACATACCATGGCCTTCCCAACAAGATATGAAAACTATTCCTGGGAATAACATCACACCAAATCACATCCTCATACCTTCCAATACAGAATGGAAATAACACTCTTTTATCCACCTTTACTCCTTTCAACATGTAGGGTTCATTAAGCTCAACACAAGGCAAGTTCAATTTTTCAACCATTTAAGTGCTAATTAAGTTATAGCCAAATGCTTTGTCAATTCTATGGGCATGAATCACAGACATCACTTTAGCTCTTGTTTGAAAAATAACTTTACCATTGTATTCCTTCCATTCGGTATACTGTAAGTTTGACTTTTCAAGTTGTTGAGCGATAGCTCTCCTCCTTCCACTGTAACTACTTGTTTGAGACATCTTGACATAGATTAGATGAAATATGTCTCAAATTTGGGTTTTCCTTCTAATGTTCACTTATCTTGCCTTTTTCCACTCAAAAGCCACTCTTGGCCGTTAATCTTTAGATCTATTAATAAACCTTACTAGTCACTACCTTAGTGATAAGAATATGGTGTTAGAAAAAATAAAAGAAAAGTGAAGGACAAAACCTTGGAAGAATAGGAATTGGTTATTAGAAGAAAAAATGAAAGAATTTAAAAAACCCAAAACCCACTAGAATAAGGAAAGAAGTTACCTTAATCGTAAAGAACTAGGATCCCCTCTTCTTGTTTCCTTTATTGACTTGGAAACCAAATAATGCTTGAATTCTGAAAAACAAATGAGCAATAATACTTCTTTTTTTGGGCTGATTTTCGTTTTTGTTATACAAGAACTTTCCAAGATTATCAAGATTGAAATCTTGATTCGCCTATGCTTTGATACCACTTAAACAATAACACGATAGGGGTCCAAGAGTTATTAATGAAAAATAAGAAAAACGAGCATAAGCTAAAAGAAACTAAAAAACGAAAAAATGGAAATTTAAAATAGATTGACTTCGAGAAGAGTTTCTTGAATTAAAGAAGTTTATTCTTGATGTTGAATCCTAGCAACAACAATTAGCTAACGAAGTACTAATCGCCTTTGGTAGAGAATAAAAAACAAGAGAGAGATTGTGAACCACGACCCTTTATAATAACAAGAATAACAATAAGCATAAACTCATCACCTTTTTTGAATACCTAGAAGTGATCTAAGATTTCGAAAAGGGTTTAATCTTACCACCTTAAATTGATTCTTGATGGTTGAAGAATAAATCCAAGAGTAGCCACACACAAGAGTACAAGAAAAATTTCACAATTTTTGTTGATATTGTCTATCATGATCTTCCTAAAAACAAAAGAATAAACCACTTTACATAGAGAGGGAGTCACTTAATTCTACCAAAACAAATAAAGAAAGAAAATCCTAACTACTTTGGACATAAAGTCCTAACTACTTTGGACAAAATGTCCAACTACCTTAGGATATGATGTTGAAAGTCCAAAACCAATCTTGGAAATCTTAGAAATTTTTGAAAAAGAAATAAAGTCCTAACTACTTTGGACAAAATGTCCAACTACCTTAGGATATGATCTTGAAAGTCCAAAACCAATCTTGAAAATCTTAGAAATCTTTGAAAAAGAAATAAAGTCCTAACTACTTTGGACAAAATGTCCAACTACCATAGGATATGATCTTGAAAGTCCAAAACCAATCTCGGACTTTGAAATCTTGAAGGAAATTTGCAAGCTACTTGGTACCAACTTTCAGTCGTCATCTAGAACGACTATTGTACCCTTCTCTGACATCATTTAAGTTGTATTTATGTTATAAAAACGTGACTTCATGTAGGACTTTGGACTACAAGTTTGGACATATTTTAGCTGCCAAAATGGTCCCAAAGTTGGCTGATTATGACCTTCTTCAAAGGATGTCTCTTGGGATCCAATACTCCTATTCTTAGACATAACTTTAGTACATAAAACAATTGTAACGCCTAGCCAATCCATATCCTTTATCCTTGAGATCTTTCTCCAAATTAACAACTTCTTTATTTGCACTTGAAGTCTAATTACCTTGTTTTGCAACTCTTTAGTTTGACATCTTTTTAAAGGCCCTCTTTGAGATTCCTAAGCTTTATCCTTGTCCTTGAATAGAGTTGAGCTTCATAGGATGCTATAATTCCCCTCTTCTTGAAGAAAATTCGTCCTCAAATTTCGACCTTGCAAGAAAAAGAAAACACGCACTAGTAAATGGAATCCACTAATCTGAAACAATAGTGGCAATAAAACAAGATAGTGACCATGTGTCCATTTAACCCAATTAATCCTAATAGGTGTAAATACTCCCTTATACAGAATATGGACATCATCATCCCAATAAAATTTATGCCTACCTAGATTAATACAATAAAAACCTCTCTTAGATACACTATGCAATAGGACTTGCAATTCGATCTTGTCGGTAAGGTAGTCTATAGGCATACATGACAAAGTAATGATAAAATATCGACCACACATCCATTTAATATAGGTATCTATACTACATGTATCATTGAAGATACTTTCATGATATAGTCAACTATCTACAATTACAAATCGCATGGATTACTCTACCTAAAAGAGTATTTTATCGCAAACGTCACAACAATCATTCATATCCTGTTTACTAGTAGCAAACACTTAGACAAGCTCCCAATGAACATGACTTAAAGAATGACTCCCCATCCCACTACAAAAATCACATTCTAGCAATTGATTACATGAAAACTCATTAGCCACTTCAATAAGAGAAGAAGAATTTTTTAACTCATTCAAAAGTCTCTTCTCATAAAATTCATGCCTCTTTCTACCAAGTTAGAATACATAATCATCTATGTCATACACAATTTCAAAAGGAAGAAAATTACTCTTGTACTTTAACTTAGATATTAAAAATAATGACTTGATGTGCATCAAAATATCATCGTCTACAAAAATTATAAAGTTACCAACATAAGAAATAAGGTTATAATTCATTACCTCCAAAACTACCTTGGGTATTCTAGAAAGTCCAAGAATGCAAATAAACCAATTATACATACCGTACTTGGACTTATTTACCGATGGAACATCACCACCTCGTATGTTTTTATGAAATGGCTCCAACTTAGCAATGCTTTTAGGCAACTCCATGTCATAAACCTGTATATAAGAATTAAAATAGTCAAAAGGTTCAATAACAAAGAATTTAACCAAGCTTTTGTCTTCCACCATTCAACAAGAATAGATATCGCCAAATTCATGTTGGAATCCAATTGGATCTTTTGCCACAGTCTTTTGCACCTCACCACCCCTTTCAAAAGGTATTTCATCACGTGCTTGCATAAAATCACAAGAACTAAAACAAGAAAGAGATAATGGATTAGAAAGTAAAGAAACTTTTTCTTTGCTTACACTCTCTTTGACTATTATCAAAAGATTAATGTTTCCTTCACCCTTAGCCTCTTTTCTCTCACTAAAGAGTTTTTCTCTTTCTTCACTCAATCCCTCTTGTTTTTCTATCTCTACCTTATATACTTTTTTATCTCATTGACTTCTCTCTTTTCTTTTTTCTCAAGATCACTCTTTACCTCACTTGACATCCCACTCTTTTCAGTCAAGTCAACCTCTCCGTTTTCCTCTCTTGGAATGTCAACATGCATTCCCTTACTCCTCTCATTCTTTTCTCTCTTATATTTTTCCACATTCTCTTTAACAATGTTTTCATCTTCACAAATTTGTGAGGGAGTCAAAGGCCCAAGAATGTATTTCTTCCCATTAACCTCAAAAGAGTATCTATTTTTCCATATTATATGAATCAAATTTATAAACATACCATGGCCTTCCCAACAAGATATGAAAACTATTCCTGGGAATAACATCACACCAAATCACATCCTCATACCTTCCAATACAGAATGGAAATAACACTCTTTTATCCACCTTTACTCCTTTCAACATGTAGGGTTCATTAAGCTCAACACAAGGCAAGTTCAATTTTTCAACCATTTAAGTGCTAATTAAGTTATAGCCAAATGCTTTGTCAATTCTATGGGCATGAATCACAGACATCACTTTAGCTCTTGTTTGAAAAATAACTTTACCATTGTATTCCTTCCATTCGGTATACTGTAAGTTTGACTTTTCAAGTTGTTGAGCGATAGCTCTCCTCCTTCCACTGTAACTACTTGTTTGAGACATCTTGACATAGATTAGATGAAATATGTCTCAAATTTGGGTTTTCCTTCTAATGTTCACTTATCTTGCCTTTTTCCACTCAAAAGCCACTCTTGGCCGTTAATCTTTAGATCTATTAATAAACCTTACTAGTCACTACCTTAGTGATAAGAATATGGTGTTAGAAAAAATAAAAGAAAAGTGAAGGACAAAACCTTGGAAGAATAGGAATTGGTTATTAGAAGAAAAAATGAAAGAATTTAAAAAACCCAAAACCCACTAGAATAAGGAAAGAAGTTACCTTAATCGTAAAGAACTAGGATCCCCTCTTCTTGTTTCCTTTATTGACTTGGAAACCAAATAATGCTTGAATTCTGAAAAACAAATGAGCAATAATACTTCTTTTTTTGGGCTGATTTTCGTTTTTGTTATACAAGAACTTTCCAAGATTATCAAGATTGAAATCTTGATTCGCCTATGCTTTGATACCACTTAAACAATAACACGATAGGGGTCCAAGAGTTATTAATGAAAAATAAGAAAAACGAGCATAAGCTAAAAGAAACTAAAAAACGAAAAAATGGAAATTTAAAATAGATTGACTTCGAGAAGAGTTTCTTGAATTAAAGAAGTTTATTCTTGATGTTGAATCCTAGCAACAACAATTAGCTAACGAAGTACTAATCGCCTTTGGTAGAGAATAAAAAACAAGAGAGAGATTGTGAACCACGACCCTTTATAATAACAAGAATAACAATAAGCATAAACTCATCACCTTTTTTGAATACCTAGAAGTGATCTAAGATTTCGAAAAGGGTTTAATCTTACCACCTTAAATTGATTCTTGATGGTTGAAGAATAAATCCAAGAGTAGCCACACACAAGAGTACAAGAAAAATTTCACAATTTTTGTTGATATTGTCTATCATGATCTTCCTAAAAACAAAAGAATAAACCACTTTACATAGAGAGGGAGTCACTTAATTCTACCAAAACAAATAAAGAAAGAAAATGCTAACTACTTTGGACATAAAGTCCTAACTACTTTGGACAAAATGTCCAACTACCTTAGGATATGATTTTGAAAGTCCAAAACAAATCTTGGAAATCTTAGAAATCTTTGAAAAAGAAATAAAGTCCTAACTACTTTGGGAAAAATGTCCAACTACCATAGGATATGATCTTGAAAGTCCAAAACCAATCTTGGACTTGGAAAGCTTGAAAATCTTGAAGGAAACTCGCAAGCAACTTGGCACCAACATACACTCAACTTCTAGCACGACTATTGTACCCTTCTTTAACATAAAGTAAGTCCTTTCTATGTTATAAAAACATGACTTCATGTAGGACTTATTGGGCTGCAAGTTTGGACATATTTTAGGTGCCCAAATGGTCCAAAAGTGGGATGGTTAGGACCTTCTTCAAAGGATGTCTCTTGGGATCCAATACTCCTATTCTTGGACATACATTTGGGCCATAAAACAATTGTAACACCTAGCCAATTCATATCCTTTATCCTTGAGCTCTTTCTCCCAAT
Source organism: Nicotiana otophora (assembly GCA_000715115.1). Taxonomy (NCBI): domain Eukaryota; kingdom Viridiplantae; phylum Streptophyta; class Magnoliopsida; order Solanales; family Solanaceae; genus Nicotiana; species Nicotiana otophora. The sequence goes on from AWOL01S0034923.1 coordinate 14,420, forward strand.
TAAGAACTTTGTTAATTGCACTTGGAGTCTAACGACCTTGTTTTGCAACTCTTTAGCTTGACATCTTGTTAAAGACCATCTTTGAGATTCCTAAGATTTATCCTTGCCCTTAAATAGAGTTGAGCTTCCTAGGATGCTATCATCACACCCCCGCCGCCACACTTGAGAGTAGGGAGTCCGTGTTGATCAGGTTCGGATAATTATTCCAGCACAACTTGTTAATTAGGTTTAGCATGAGCTCAGGCTAGAGCCATCTGAGGAGGAGCAACTAAGATTTGAGATGTTCAAGAATTGTCACCCTCTTACTTATGATAGTGCACTTACTGAGGATGCACCAGGTTTTCTAGACAAGTATTAACGTATTTTGCACACCATGGGTGTTGTGGAGATGAGCGGACTCGCCTTTACTACATTTTAGCTGTTAGGAGTAGAATATAAGAGGTGGAAAGATTACGAGGGGGGTAGTCCAGTTGATGCAGCCCCACTCACTTGGGCTCAATTTGTAGAGATAGTTTTTTGAGGGTTTGTTCCCCGTACCCTTTCGGGATGCATGGCGCACAGTGTTTGAGCAGCTGCGTTAGGGGAGTATGTCAGTGTCAGAGTATTCCCTCATATTCAGTGAGTTGTCCCAACATGCGCCTGCTTTGGTTGCTACAGTCTGAGTTCGATTTTGTAGATTCAATGAATGACTCAGTTATGGTATTAGATTTAGTATGACTCAGGAGTTGGAAACGGATACTCTATTTCAGCAGGTTATGGAGATTGTTCGAAGGTTTGAGGGTATGCCGGGCCAAGAGAGGGAGGACATGGTGTCTAAGAGGTCTTGTGGACTGGGAGGATCTACTGATCCCTATTTTGGATGCAAGGCAAATCATGGTAGAGGTTTTGTGGGTCAGCCAGTTCAATCTGCACTTCACGTTTGATGTGGTGCTATAGATATACATGGGTCTCGGAGTACCCGTTTAGGACAATTTCCACATCTATGTCAGTAGAGAGGTTGCTTTAAGTATGGGGATACTAGGCATATGGTGAGGGACTGTCCCATACTTCAGGCTGGTGTACCACAACATAGTATTCAGGCTATGGGCTCCACTCCAGTTACTACTATACCTGCTTCGCCAGCTAGATTTGGAGGTCAGGCGGGTAAAGTTCGTCCTAGAAGGGGAGGCCAGGCCCATTGTTATGTTTTTCTTGGTTGGACTCAGGGTGGTGTACTAGATGATGTCATTACATGTATTGTTTCAGTTGGTTATAGAGACGATTTAGTATTATTCGGTCTGGTTCCATCTATTGGTAAGATTCATCCTACCTTGCTTCATGTATGGATGTGTTTCGTGATTCTTGTACTTTGTTTATGTGTTGGCACCTATTGAGATATTCTATTGTGGTAAAATGTGTCTATAATTTTAGATTTTCCACTATTGAGATCTAAGAGAGTAGGATGAACTTTCTGTTACTTAATATGGTAGGTTTTGATGTGATTTCTGGATGAGTTGGCTACGACTTGTGATTTAGGTGCCCTACAAGAATTGGGAGTCAGTTACGTGTTGTGAGTTTGTTCCACCGAATTTAGTGCGAAAGGTTTCAGCTAGTGTGATGTGTATTCTACTTATGATTCAAAGCTGAGGATGGGATCCTCGTGTTTTTGTGTGGGTCGGTATGTTTGGATTGGGATAACTGTCGCGGTGGAATTATGTTAGGATGAAGATCCTTTGTGATTAGTTCATATGTTTTGTTTCTCCCATGTGGAATGGATTCGTAGTATGGTACTGGCAGGGAGTTGTGCCTGTCAGATTTGTTGGGTAGCTCTCACATGTGTCTCTCTTTCCATCTTTAGTTGTATTTGAGTTGTGATGGTTTTGTACGCATTGCATTGAATATGTCTAGGCGGCGTGGGGTGTCTATAACAACCCGACCGGTCATTTTGAGTATTGCAGTTACATTTCCCCATTTACAACTTATTCTGTGTTTAATTATAATTATGTGACTTGTCAGAGAGGTTTCAGAATGAATTGAAACACTTAGTACCAATATTTGATGCTTAAGTTGAAATAATTTACGAAATGATGAATTATGTGTAAACGACACTAGAATGGAATTTTGATGGTTCCAATAGCTCCTTATGGTGAATTCAAACTTAGGAATATGTCCAGATATTTATTCAGAGGTATGTAGTCAAACATGGCTTGAAATGGCGAAAATAGGAAATTTAAGTTTTGAAGTTTGACCGGAAAATTGACTGGCACGCCCCAAACTCGGGGAGTGCGACCGGCGCTCAACCGAGTGAACCCGGCCGAGAAAGCCTAGTAGATTTCCTTCTACCCAAACTCATCCATGAATAAATAGGGGATGCACTCCATTAATCAAGCACTAAAAAGTTTTCATTAATAACTCCCATTTCATTTCCATTAGCAGTTTCATTCATAATTTCCAAATATTACAAGTTTATAGATATAATGAAAAACATGTTTGCGAAATACCAACATTTCTAGTTCAATTCCCCATATCAAACACAACCCACAACCTTTCTAGGGAGCCTCTAAGTGCAACAGTAGAGTAGTATGGAAGTGCCGGTAACAAGGCCGTGACTATACCTTAAAGGACAATGTACAACTCAAATAACGTCAGGCCCGGAAAGGAGTAGGGCTCACCAAAACCTAATGAATAGACAGTGACGGCTAACAAGGACCAAAGTTGCCCGTTGACGAACCACCTACATCCATTGAAGATGCAGTGCCCCCGGAAAAAGGGATGTTAGTACATATGGAATAGTACTAGTATGTAAACCTAATTGTCCTCTTTCAAAATAGAATGCCAACAGGGAAGGGAAAACCATGTAAACAACAATCAACAATCAATGATATCCAATTTCCAAGTTAAAACATATTAATTTCCAAAATGCAAAGATAATATTATTTTTGGTTGGGAGATCTTAAGCACCGGTATACCACTGTTCACAATATCACCATTCACAATACCAATGTTCACAATACCAATACCACCGTACTTTTAGCACAGTGTCCGATTATGACCCGATCGTCTAGGCTATCTCATTAGAGACATCAACCACAATTACAATTTCAATTACAATTTCCAGCACAGTCACCACCATGTGTGTGGCATGGTGTCCGATCATGACTAGATCGTCGAGGCCATCTCACCACAATGCCGTGTGGATCGACATCACCCTTTTCTATCAATCATCTCATCACACATAAGGGGAATAATTATATCACATCAATCTCAACCCAAGTAAGGGGAATGATCACAATCCACTCCTAAACTATCACGTGTAGTTTCGGGGTTAGGTTATTTCAATCTACCCATCCTCCGTGACTATCGATATTCCCAAAAACATTTTTTTGATTTGCATACAAATGAAACAACAATACAAATGCATTTACCTCATAATCTTTCACACCACTTATAGCCTCATTGGCATTTTCATCCTCTTACAACATCATTATCTCTGTGGCTTTCTTGGCCATACATATGATTCTTCATTCGTGGCACAACGGCCGTATTGCATATTATACACCTTCATTTCTATCCTTTCATAGATTGTCATCATAAATATCAACATATATAAAATGAAAAATTTAACCCCAATAGATTTCTTTCTAAGAAATAGAGTAAAATGATTGACAATCGAAGCACAAGTTAAAATCATAAACAAGTAATACACCATTTATTCTTGAATTACTTTTCCCCAAAAAGGGCAATACACATTTTTCAAATATGTAAAAACCCAAAACATTTTGAAAATACTCATAAATAACATTAGTTAAAATAACCACATTTGGGCATGACTTGATTACATAAGCTTTTAGGAAAATCTATCTTCGAAGTCAATTCGGAATAGTTGAATCAAGACTCATTTCATAACCCTTCTCACATCATTTCATTTCATTGGCACCATTGGCCACAAGTATAACTTTCATTCTTGGCACAATGGCCACACTTTATATCTTTAACTTATTTCTTTCACTTTCAAGAATATTTATAGATTATCAACAACAAGGCATTTCCAATCAAGACTTCAGGTACACATATGAGTAATTAAGAGTTTTAAGCATATTGTGTTTTTCTCACAAAAGTTGGCATCATAACTTTCATTTGAAACACAACTCAAAGCCATAACATTTTAATGCACATATCATTCTTGAACATATTCCCGGAAGATAACATAATGTGATAGGAACATTCGGAACACGTTTTAATACATAATTCTCGACACTTTACTTATTCGGGAAAATCAAATTTATTGGGAACATCTCGGAACATAGAATAAGGAACTTGAGACAAC
>AWOL01S0034924.1:0-48508 GCA_000715115.1 Nicotiana otophora
TCTACTAGTCCTTATTTTGGAGGCAGGGTACAACATGGTAGAGGTTTTGTGGGTCAGCCAGTTTAGTTTGCACTTCAGGCTTTGCACAGTATTTCAGGTGCTCATGGGTCTCAGAGTACCCGTACCGCACAGTTCTCCCAACCACGTCAGCAGAGAGGTTGCTTCGAGTGTGGAGATACCAGCCACAGGGTAAGAGATTGTCCTAGACTCTGGATAGGTGTGTCACAGCGGAGAATTCAGGCGAGTAGAGGATGCCCAAGAGGGGAAGGCCCGACCCGTTGATGTGTTTCATATAGTAGGCTTGAGGTCACTGCGCCAGATGATGTCATACAGGTATGCTTTTGATTAGCTACAGAGGGGCACCATTCGTATTTTGATTTGGTTCCGTTTATCGGGGCGGGTTCCCCTATTTGTTGTCCCACCTATGGGTGAGTTCATGACTTAGTATTATGTTTAGGTGTTTACCCCTGTTGGGAGATTCTATGAGTGATAGCCGTGTCTATCGTTTATTTCTATTAATTATTGAAAGTTACGAGACTATAAGAGAATTCACGTTGTCCATTATGGTAGGTTTGATGTGATTTCTGAGTAAATTTGGTTATAATTTGTGATTTGATACTCTACCGGGGTGAGAATTTAGCAAGTGTTGAGATTTTATTGGTAGAATTGAGTTAGTGGAAGATTTTCATTGGTATGATGTGTATTCGACTTGTGATTCAGAGTTGAGGGCGAGACCCTCGCGACTCCACGTGATTTGATATGTTTGAGCCGGGCTGCGTGCCGCGGTGGAGGGTGATACCAGGATGAGATCCTTATGAATTGTTCATGTACTTTGATTTTTCCTTTTGTATTGATTCGTAGTAGGGTATTGTTAGAGAGTTGTGCCTGTCGGGCTTGTTTGATATTTATCTTATATGTTTCTCTTTACATATTTAGTCAATTTTGTTATGTGCTTCTTGCGTTTTGGCTTGCGGGGTCTGTGCCCGGTGGTGTCAGTTGTGACTTGTTGATTCGGGTGTATAGTTATGAGGTCTTCATTTTTCTTGCATCATTGTCAGTGTTGTGAAGGTTTGAAACGGGTTGCTAACGGTTGTGGGTCTAATTGTCGGTGCCGGTTTTGATATCGGGCAGCTAATGTGATAAAAAATGTTATTATGGGCCTATATGTGGTGTGTCTTGTTGTGTGGTCGTACCTTGAGGATGTAGGCATGAGTTGTTATAGCTGGTTGAGACTGATACCGGTTATGGATTTAGAATTGGGTCTTTTGAAGATAAATGAAAGTTGAGAATGTTGACTCTAAGGATTATCGGTGTAGATAGAAAGGATAAATTATAGTTGGAATGGTGTTGTCAAGCTTATATGGGTTGGGGGTGACGTAGGGTCCCCCGCGGGAGTATTATGGATATGTACTTTTAGTTATTCGAAGACTTCGACGCGATTCTTAGCACGTTCGAGGACGAACGTTTGTTCAAGAGGGGAAGGATGTAACGACCCGACCGGTCGTTTTGAGAATTTAAGTCCCGTCCTGCGGCATAAGGCCCTGAGAAGCTTCATATGATGTGTATTGACTTACGTGCGTAGTTAAATTTGGTTACTGGATGTCTCAGAGTGATTTGGGACACTTAGTCCCTAAAACGGAAGCTTAAGTCTTAGGATTTTGACCGTAGTTGGAACTGTGTGAAGACGACTCCGGAATGGAGTTTCGTTGGTTCCATAAGCTCCGTTGGGTGATTTTGGACATAGGAACGTGTCCGGACTGTAAATCCGAGGTCTGTAGCTGATTTAGGCTTGAAATGGCGAAAGTCGAATTTTTGGAGATTTGGACTGGAAGTGGACGTTTTTGATATTAGGGTCGGAATGCGATTCCGAGAGTTGGAACAGCTCCGTTAGATTATTTGGGACTTGCCTGCAAAATTTGACGTCATTCTGGATTGATTTGATAGGTTTCGGCATGAGTTTTAGAAGTTGAAAGATTTAAAAATTTATAAGTTCGATTCATGGTGCGATTCGTAGTTTCAACGTTAGTTGATGTGATTTGAGAGCTCGACTAAGTTCGTATGGTATTTTAGGATTGGTTGGTATGTTTGGTTGAGGTTCCGGGGGCCTCGGGTGAGTTTCGGGTGTTTTAACGGATTAAAAGTTTGATTTGTATTGCTGCTAAGTCTTCAGGCTTCTGGTATTTTCGCACCTGCAGTGAAGAGACCGCAGGTGCGGGAGCGCACGTGCGGAGAGGCAAGCGCAGAAGCGAAAAAGTGGAGGAGTGCCAGGGGTCGCAGGTGCGAGGAAAATTCCGCATCTGTGATGCCCGCAGATAAGAAGATTGAGGCGCAGGTGCAAGAAGAGCTGGACTTGACAGTCTCCGCAGGTGCGGAAAATTTGTGCGCATCAGAGGCTCCGCAGAAGAGGATTTTGGCGCGCAGAAGCGAGAGGAAGCACAGGTGCAGTTTGGACGTGCGCACCTGCGGTCGCGCAGATGCGGCTAATTATGTCGCAGGTGCGGTCACGCCTGGGCAGAAAAGAGAAATTTGAGGGTTTGGTTTCATTCTTTGTTTTTGGACTTGAGAGCTTGGAATTTGGCAATGTTTTGAGGGATTTTCAGAGGAAGCTTTGGGGTAATGATTCCTAACTCGTTTTTGGTTGTATTCCATTAATCTATAGTTATTTTCTCCATTTAGCTTCAGATTGTTGGGGTTGAAATTGGGAAAAATTGGAAGAACTTCTTCAATAAAGATTTCGCGTTTTGAAAGGAGATTTGTGGTCGGATTTGAGTAATTCTTATATGGTTGGACTCGTGAGTGAATGGGTGTTCATATTTTGCGATTTTTACCCGATTCCGAGACGTGGGCCCGGGTCGACTTTTTAGGACGAATTTCAGAATTTTTATTAAAATTTTGATTTCATTGATTAGATAAGTCTATTATTGTTGTATTCATGTTATGCAATTGTTTGGCTAGATTTGGGCCATTCAGAGCCAGATATTCGTGGAAAGGCATTGTGAACGATTGTTTGAGCTTGGGTCGAGGTAAGTATCTTGCGTAACCTTGTGTGGGGGACTTCCCCTTAGGATTCGAGTCTTCTATGTTGATTAAAGTCCGTGTACACGAGGTGACGAGTGCGTGCACGGACGTATTTGTAGAAAGTTGGCCTTTTAGGGTTCTTAGGTCCTTGTATTCATTGAATATGTAGTTGTTCTTGTTATGATTATGTATCTTAATTACTAGATTCACATCTACCTACTTAATTAGAATAAATTGCTTCATGATCCACTATTATCGTTAATTGATTCATATGTGCCTTAATTGAAACTGTTATCTCTTTTATAGCAATGCTATCTTTTCATAACTGCTTATCTTTATTTGAAATTTATATTATTTCATCCTATAATTGTTCAGTCTTAATTGAGGTTATGGTTAGTTTTCCGTTGTTATCCTTAATTGAATTGTTGAATATCCTTCGTAATTTCCTCAACCTTAAAAGAAGTTTAGATATCCTATATCTTAGTTGACTTGTTTTATTTGGCATTATTGGATTCATGTTTGCTTCCTTGTTGTTGAAGTGTATATTGTGGAATTCGTTGCTACACCTTAGTTTTCCCTTTGTTGAGCTGTTCTCTTTACGCACATTTCAGGCTGTGGTTATTCCTTGTGATTTGGTCCCATATTTTCCTATGATTTAAAAGTTCTTGAGTTGATTTACTTGTCGTACTTTTTATTATTGCCATTCTTGTTGTTGTATTTGTTGTGGTGATGCACGAGCTTTCTGCCGTGTGGTTGTTATTATGGGGTTGCACGAGGTTTCTGCCGTGCTATTGTTACTATTGATATTTGCACATGCGGCATGACAAGGTGGGATATATATATGTGTGGGTTGCGCATGTGGCGAGACAAGGTGGGAACATTATTATGCACGTGTGGCGAGACAAGATGGGCATTTATGTTACTATTGCACACGTGGCGAGACAAGGTGGGATGTGTCAGGGATTGATTTGTGATGATTTATGGCCTAGGGGAATTCTTGTTGTTGATATTTATGAAGTGGTATACATACATGTGTGAGCTTTATCTTGTGAAAGCTGTGAGAAAATATTCTACGTGTTGTCCGTTCTTTTTCCTTATGCTTATTTGCTGATATGGACTTTGGTAGACACTTGCACAAGCATACACGTAGTTAAGCACTCTTATCGGATAAGAGGTGTTCTTGATATTGTTGAGTATAGATGCTTACCCTTGTTTACTTGCCTTCTATGTGAGAATGGCTCTATTGGCACGTGAGTCGTCAGGGCACGGGATACTAAGTGTTAGAGTTCAGGTATTGCGACCCGTAAGTTGTGATTTGTCCGAGGTTCGGTACCTCGTGGAGTTGTTGACTAAAACTTTATGTAAAAGTGGTTGTAGTTGCTGAGTTATTACTTGTCTTTGCTGTATTTTTGATATCGGATTTAGGTTGTGTTCCATTCACCTTTCTGTGTCATTTTCATGATATTACGCCGATACCTGTTGTTGCCTTCCTTATTGCCATCACTGTACTATGAGCCATATTGCATAGTCTTTACGTGACATCATACTTCTGTTGTTTATGTACTTTTATATGTTCAGTTTATTAGACCAGTAGGTGTCTTGACTGTTTTTCGTCACTACTCCACCGAGGTTAGTCTTGATACTTACTGGGCACCGCTGTGGTGTGCTCATGCTACTCTTCTGCACATGTTTTTACAGATCCAGGTACTAGTTCGTTAGCTAGCTGTGTGGACTGTTGCTGCGGAGACTCAAGGTAAACCTGTTGCTGCGTTCACAGGCTTCGGAGTCACCTTCAACTTTTCATTTTGCACTGCTTATTCTTATTTCTAGACAGTTGTATTTAGAAGTTTTCTAGCAAACACACTGTAGGGCTTATGACTCGTACTACCGGTTTTGGAAATTTTAAGAGATTCTATTTAAATAATATTGTTTTAATTATTGTTAGGCTTACCGAGTCCCTAAGACTAGGTGCCATCACGATACCCAGACGGGGAGAAAATTGGGTCGTGACATAAATACTGGTCACAAATTATTCTGTTACTCGGTACTGTTTATGGCTAATCCAGCCCAGGGGTGTTCCAACCCATATATATACACACATCGACTGACCGTCAGTCACTCAGTACCGGATAAGGCCAATCCAGCCCTGGAGAAATTTATCCCCAAATATAAATGATACCGACAAGATCCATGTCTAGGTAAACTCATTACAATATAAATAAGTAAGGCAAGTCTATGCCCTGGGAAATCCATCCCGAATATACATAATCATCTACGCTCACTAGGGGTGTGTACAGACTCCGGAGGGGCTCCTTCAGCCCATGCGTGATATAAAGCCTTTATGGCCTACTACAGGCGGGGCAATCCCGATCCGTATAATAATAAATCCTATAAGGCCTACTACAGGCGGGCATCCCCGATCCATAAAATAGTAAAGCCGATAAGGCCTACTGTAGGCGGGTAGCCGCGATCTAGAACAATAATAATGTATAAAGCCATTTTGGCCTGCTATATGCGGGCAACCCCGATCCATTTAATGATAACATATATAAAGCCAATATGGCCTTCTAAGATAGCATCTAGTATAATGGCCATAACCTTTTGTACAAACCTCTAAATGATGAATTGTTTAACTTTCTAAAAACTATACACCAAGGGCTATAACTTACATTTGTTGCTCATATCCCAATTCCTTATAGATTGCGAGATTTACGCTTCCAAAGTCAGACCTGTGCAACAGATATTTTCAAACTCTTGCCAGATAGCCTATAGTTTATCCACCATACCTTTTTGTACACAACTCCAAATGACAAATTGTTTACCTTTCTGAAAACTAGACACAAAGGGTTACAACTTTTATTTTTAGATCATCTCCAAATTCCTTATATATTGCGAGATATGAGCCTCCAAAGTTAGACGACGGACAACAAAAATTCCTTATTCGCGAACGCGAAGAACAAAGTCTCAACAACAAAATCCTTCTTCGCGAACGCGAAGAACAATACTAGAACCAGCAACCAACAGCATCGAAACACCCAAACTTGGTCTGGAACTACCCCGAATCAAACCCGAGGCCCCCGGAACCCCGTCCAATCATACCAACCAGTCCCAATACATAACACGAACCTGCTTGAGGCCTCAAATCACATCAAACAACATCAAAACCACGAATCATACCCCAATTCAAGCCTAATGAATCTTGAAATTTCAAATTTTTACAAACGACGTCGGAACCTATCAAATCAAGTCCGATTGACCTCAAATTTTGCACACAAGTCATAAATGACATAACAGACCTATTACAATTTTCAGAATCAAATTCTGACCCCGATATCAAAAAGTCAACCCTGCGGTGAAACTTTCCAAAAGTTCAACTTTCAGCATTTTAAGCCTAATTCCACTACAGACCTTCAAATAACTTTCTGGACACGCTCATAAGTCCAAAATCACCATACGGAGCTATTGGAATCACCAGAATTCAAATCTGAAGACGTTTACACATAAGTCGACATCCGGTTAACTTTTCCAACTTAAGTTTTTAATTATAAGACTAAGTGTCTCATTTCACCCCGAAATCCTTCCGTACCCAAACCAACTAACTCAGTAAGTCATAAAACAACTGTAAAGAATAAATTAAGAAGTAAATGGGAGAATGGTGTTATAATACTCAAAATGACCGGCCGAGTCATTACGAGAATTGACTAAGACCAATCTACGAGTTCAAACAACTTTCAGTTGTACTCATGTTCTCCTATTGAGAATTGAAATCATAAAATTTTCTAATCCCAAGTGTATCTCACCGAATGAAGAGAGATGCCCATATATCACATAATACATAGATACAGGATCAAAGAAGGGCATAAATAAAAAATACGCTCACTCTTAACAAAGAAGTACCTCAAGCTACTGGAAATAACCATAAGCTTGACTATCATGTGGTTCTCCACTAATATAAGAGTCTCTAAGTTAAGATCATGTAGGACTTTTGCAAGGTTGTAAAGTGGCTTAGGGATGGGTAGGATACATATAGATAATAGTGACTCAAATTCCCTATGGGCACTACACATTTATTTTATCTCTTAAGTACAATTGACTTTCATATCATTTAAACAATAAACCTCTATTTTGTTTCATCCCTTTCAAACTTGTTTTTTTAAATTTTATTTTATGGAGTCGCCAACTTTTCTTTGTTGCTATTATTTCTTTTTTATGTTTTTTTTAAATTCGAAAGAAACTATTTTTTTATAGTTCTCATGACAACATCTCAAAAGATCGACAACCTCAAACAATTATTCTTTCACTAATTATTTTTATAATTATACCTCACGCCTAGATTTTTACATTCAGATCAACTCTTAAAGTGCCCAAAAGGGAATTGGGTGAACACAAAACAAGTCATAATAATAAACATGCTAAGGGTTAAAGCTTGGCGACCAACAAAATAAGAGATAATTTATTTAGGCTCAACTGGGCTAACTAGGGATAAAAATCATTAAGGTAGGTCAATTTAGGCTATGGCTTAACAAAGAAGGCCTACGTTCATTTCTTAACTCAAAGATCTACCTAGAATTTTGCCTCAATCCACATTCAAGGCAAGTTCTAGATTTCCAGATAAGCAGGAGAACTAGACAATAGAAACTAACCGCACAATACACTTGGGCCAACGAAAACTATAATTTCAATCAGCAATAAGCAACTGTGAGCTTAGAAAAGGGATCATAAAACCCATGAATGGTACTTAATCAAATTCGTTTTTTCTAAGTGTCATGCTTTTCAAGTCAAATCAAGTTTAGCCAACTTATTTACCAAAACAAGTTAAAATAACTAAAAGTCCTAAAACAAATGTTCAGTTCCAAACATTACGACCATGGAAAAGAACTGAACAAGAAATCCATGGAAGTACATGAAATAAGTTGCTTTTAGAATAAGGCAACTCAAATTTTATTTTATTTTCAGTTTTTTAAAAATTTTATAATTTTACTAAAAACACATTATTTTAGTTGTAAAATATACGTTTTATTTTTATACTTAAAAGAAACACATATATAACAAACATATTCCTCTACCTCCAAGCTTAAATAATGTCATGTCCTCATTATTAATAAATTAAAAATAAAAGGAGATAAAAGAGCTTCCCTGATTTATTTTTTGATTCTGGCCTCATTTCCTTTTTCTTGGCTTCTCAAGGTTTCTCTCATATAACAAAGACAAGATTATGGCAAAGAAAATATTCTTTTTCATGATAGGAGAAAACTTTCATTGTCGAAATCATGGGAGTGCTTCTTGATCATTGCAAAATATATTAATACATACTACATACACACACATATATAATATAACACAAACATGCAATTCTTATTATTATTATTTTATTTTTATATATAAAAAAACTAATTCTATTATATATATTTACTAAAATGAGATATTATATGTTACTACTAATAATTACTTAAAAGATTAAAGAGAAGGGAAGAAAATAGTTCTGAGTTTAACGTCGCCAGCTCGACTTATTTTAAAAATTAGGCAAAAAGGATTGTTGAAGCTTGTTTGTTGAAGAATCTGCTGATATAAGGCTTCAAACGATGACCGTTTACTTTGAATTTGTCTCCCCCGTCTGTATGTTGTACTTCAATGGCACCATAGGGGGTCACTCCTGTTACTGTATATGGTCCTGTCCAGTGTGACTTAAACTTTTCTGGGAATAATCTCAATCGGCTATTGTACAACAGAACTTGATCTCCAACTTTAAAATCTTTATGGCGGATGAGATTATCATGCCATTATTTTGTCTTTTCCTTGTACAATTTAGCATTTTTGTATGCTGTAAGTCTGAACTCTTCCAACTCATCAAGCTGCAATAGACGATTTTTACCTGCATCTCGCAAGTTTAGATTCAACAATTTTATAGCCCAATATGCTTTATGTTCTAATTCCACAGGTAAATGACAAGCTTTCCCAAAAACTAGTCTATAAGGAGATGTACCTATTGGAATTTTATAAGCAGTTCTGTATGCCCATAAAATATCATTCAATTTTAAAGACCAATCTTTTCGAGAAGAACCAATATTTGTTTCTAAAATTCTTTTTAATTCTCTGTTGGAAACTTCTACTTGCCCGCTTGTTTGAGCATGATATGGAGTTCTGTTTTATGAGTTACTCCATATTTTAACAACAAACTAGCAAATTGTCTATTTATAAAATGAGTTCCTTGATCACTTATTATAACTCGTGGAGTTCTAAATCTAAAAAAAATATTTTTCTTGAGAAGAGCACAAACAAAGATTTCACAGCCGTTTGAAGAAGGAAAAAGACCCATAAAATCAATGCCACATACATCAAAGATTTCACATACAAAAATAAGAGTTAAGAGGCATTTCACCCCTTTTTGAAATGTTACCGATTCTCTGGCATTTATCACAAGTGGCGACATAATTCCTTGCATCTTTGAATAGAGTAGGCCAGAAAAATCCAAGTTCAAGTACTTTAGTTGCTGTCTTTCTTCCTCCATAGTGTTCTCCTACAGCCTCATCATGGCAGTGACTTAAGATGTTGTTCATTTCTCTCCGGTACACATCTCCTGATTATGTCATATTCACAAAATTTAAACAAGTAAGGATCTTCCCAGTAATAATGTCTTGCTTCTTTTTTAAGTTTTTTCTTTTGTTCATAAGAAATAACTTTTGGAATCCATCCTCCAGCCAAGTAGTTGGCAATATCATCAAACCAATGTGGTCGATTTATAACGGTTGTGACTGAAAATATATGTTCATCAGGAAATTCCTCTTTGATATATTTTATTTCAGCAGGTGGATTTTCCAAATGAGACAAATGATCAGCTACCTGATTATCAGAACCTTTTCGATCTTTTATTTTAAGATTGAATTCTTGCAGAAGGAGTATCCATCTTAGTAATCTGGGTCTAGCATCTTTCTTTGCTAAGAGGTACTTTAAAGTTGCATGATCAGTATAAATTGTAACCTTTGTTCCTATCAAATAGGAACGAAATTTGTCAAACGCAAATAATACTGCTAGTAGTTCCTTCTTAGTTGTAGCATAATTCTTTTGAGCTTCATTAAGTGTTCTATTGGCATAGTAAATAGGCCTAAAACTCTTGTCTCTCTTTTGTCCCAGTATCGCTCCAACTGCTATATCACTTGCATCACACATTATTTCAAATGGTTCGCTCCAATCAGGAGAAACAACAATTGGAGCATTAGTCAATTGTTTCTTAAGATTCTCAAATGCTTTCCTGCAATTATTTGAAAATTCAAACTTCACATCTTTCATCAGTAGGTTAGTCAGAGGTTTTAAATGTTTTGAAAAATCTTTTATAAATCTTCTATAAAAAACTGCATGCCCTAAGAAACTTCTAATGCCTTTAATAGTGGTGGGGGTAATCCTGCTATAAGATCAATTTTAGCCTTATCAACTTCTATCCATTTAGCAGAAATTTTATGCCCTAAAATAATTCCCTCTCCATGAAGTGACATTTTTCACAATTAAGAATCAAATTTGTCTCTTCACATCTTTTAAGCACCAAAGTCAAATGATAGAGACAGTCTTCAAATGTCTTACCAAAAAGTGTGAAATTATCCATAAAGATTTCAAGAAATTTTTCAGTCATGTCTGAGAAAATTGCCGACATGCAACGCTGAAATGTAGCAGGAGCGTTGCATAGTCCAAATGGCATTCTTCGATAAGCATATGTACCTTGGGGGCATGTGAATGTTGTAATGATCCAACCAGTCATTTTAACTTTTAGAACCCCGTTCCCCTAAATAAAACTTCCTGTATGTGCTTTTATTAATTTATGACTTATGGGGATGGTTGGTTCGTGATTTGGGAGTGTTCATGTTGAAATAGGAACACTTGGTTCCTTAAGTTGGCTTTAAAAGGCCAAGTTTGATTTCGGTCAACATTTTGAGAAAACACCCCCAGAATCAGGATTTGACAGTTCCAATAGCTCCGTATGGTAATTTTGGACTTAGGAGCGTGTTCGGAATTTTATTTGAAAGTCCGTAGTTAAATTAGGCTTGAAATGGCTAAAACAAGAATTTAAGTTTGGAAGTTTGACCAGGGAGTTGACTTTTTGATATCGGGGTCGGAATCCAGTTCCGAAAATTTTCATAGCTCTGTTATGTCATTTATGACTTGTGTGAAAAATTTTGAGGTCAATCGGACTTGATTTGATAGGTTTCGACACCGAATGTAGAAGTTGGAAATCTTAAGTTTCATTAATCTTGAATTGGAGGATGATTCGTGGTTTTAGCGTTGTTTGGTGTGATTTGAGGGTTCGACTAAGTTCGTATGATATTTTGGGACTTGTTGGTATAACAGGTTGAGATCCCGTGGGGCTCGGGTGAGTTTCGGACGGCTAACAGATCATTATTTGGCTTTTGGGAGATTGCTAATAGCTGCTGGAGTTTTCTTCTGATCTCCTTATACGCGATCGTGTAAGTCTGTATGTGATCACGTAGGGTAATTTGGGCAGAGGTGGATTTGTTCTACGCAATCACGTGAATAGGGTTGCGATCACGTAGGCTTCATTTGGGCAAATGGAAATTTGTTCTATGTGATCGCGTGGGCAAGCCCGTAATCGCGTAGGTTGGGCCAGTCTGTGCATCGCGGTCGCGTAGAGATGTTTGCGATGGGGTAAGGGAAACTGGGGAGGAGCTGGGCCACGCGCCTAATGCTTCGTGATCACGTGAGGAGGTTCGCGATCGCGTAGGTTTACGGAGTCAGTGCTTCGCGATCAAGTGAGACTTTTTGCGATCGCGTAGAGTTAACTTTGGGCAGTGTTGGAATTGTTCTTCGCGATCGCGGGAGGAAGTTCGCGATCGCGTAAAAGAAATCACTAGGCAGCGAGTCTAAGTATTTTCCATTTTAACGATTTGGAGCTCGGATTTAGGCAATGTTTGGGAGATTTTCAGAGAAAATAACGGGGGTAAGTGTTCTTAACTCAATATTGGTTAAATTACCCGAATCCATCACTGTTTTTATCATTTAATTGGCGAATTAAGTTGGAAAAGTTTGAAAACCTTCTTGGATAGATTTGAAGATTTGAGGGCTGAATTGTTATCGAAATTTAGTAATTTTGGTATGGGTAGACTCGTGGTTGAGTGAGCGTTCATATTTCGTAACTTTCGCCGGATTCCAAGACGTGGGCCCCACAGACGATTTTTGAATTAATTTCGGATTTTTATTGAAACATGTAGTATTTTCTTATGGAAATGATTCCTATAATATTTAGTGATTGTATCGAATTATTTTGGCTAGATTCGAGCCAAACAGAGTTGGATAATCGTGGAAAAGGTCTTCTAGTGGATTAAATTGGAGCAAATTGAGGTAAGTCTCTTGTCTAATCTTGTGAGGGAACAATTACCCCATAGGTAATTAAAGTAATAATTGTTGCTAATTGTGGGGGCTACGTACTCACGAGGTGATGAGAGTCCGTACGTAGCTACTATTAATGCTAAAGTCCGGGTAGTTTAGGGCTCAAAGCATGAATTACTTGTGTAAATTGTATTCTTTGTTTAATTAATATATATATATATTGTGAATTGTTAGATAAAAATATTAAAGGATGAAAATCTCATATACTTGATTTTTCTGTTTAAATTAATTAATTGTTAAGAGAAATTATTCTTCCTCCCGAATTTATCTTATAATAAATATTCTCTCCTTCCGGATTTACATAAGAAAATGTCCTCCTTTCTTGTGGAGTGGGACTAACGCCTCGGCAAGATAGATGCATCTATGGATCGCGCCGCACGTCCCTCGGCAGTGTACACGATACTCTGGATCGGGTAGCACGACTTCTGCAGAAATTGTGCTTAATAATAATAATTACATGATATTTGGATAGTTTATTGCAGCTTGTAAAGCTAATTGATAAATTGAAAATCTTTGAAATTTAAAGAATTAATCATCTCTGCTTGTTAAGGAATTATTGTTATCCCTATAAATGAGGCTAATTAATAGTTTGAAAATTATTGCATTTGAAGGAATTTAATTATTTCTGCTGGTTAAATAAATTATTGTTAACTCTGTGAATCATGTTGATTTAGATATTCTAGTTTTATTTATATTATTATTATTGACCCATAGTGAGGGTCAAAGTCGGCCATCTCGTCTCTACCACTTCGAGATTAGGCTTGATACTTACTGGGTATACACTGTTTACGTACTCATGCTACACTTGCTATACTTTTTGTGCAGGATCTGAGGAAGGTACGAGTGGAGGACCTATCATCGCACATCCACATTATTTAAAGGTGTAGTGGTGAGCTGCCTTTCTTTCACGACCCAATTTCCCCTTCGTGTGACATCGTGACGGCGTCTCTACAATTAGGTAAGCCTAATATTTTGCGGAATAATGAAATAAAAATATAAATTTAACCAACTATTCAAAAATATACAACAATCCCAAAACTCGGAACATCGTGAATCACAAACTACATGAGGAAAATCTAGTGTCTCTATACATCAGAGTCTATCAAAAGAAAATACAGAAGATAATGGACATGGGGAAGAGTATAAGGGGACTCCGAGGTCTACGGACGCGGCATATATACTTTGAAGTCTCTAAGGCTGTCCCGTCTCACTGATAGTGCGGCTGATAAGGAGTAACTGGATCTGTACACGAAAAACATGTGCAGAGAGTAGCTTGAGTACACCACAATCGGTACCTAGTAAGTGCCAAGCCTAACCTCGGTCGAGTAGAGACGAGGTCAGATCAGGGTCCTACTGGTAAATATATAATAAAACAAGATAGAGTGTAATACCGCAGTAAAATAAAGGTTGAAATTTACAAGAATGAAATCATAGAAAGTAACAACTCAGTACACAAAAACAAAACAGGAGATCTCCCAGAATACCGTTCCGTAGTCCCAAAGTAATTATGCAGTACAGGGGGGGATCTCCCGGAATACCGTTCCGTAGTCCCAAGTAAATATGCAGTGTAGGGGAATCTCCCGGAATACTGTTCCATAGTCCCAAAGTAAATATGTAGTACAGGGGGATCTCCCGGAATACCGTTCTATAGTCCCAAAGTAAATATGCAGTGCAGGGGATCTCCCAAAATACTGTTACGTAGTCCCAATGTAAATATGCAGTACAGGGGGATCTCCGGGATACCATTCCGTAATCCCAAAGTAAATATGCAGTGAAAAACAATAGAATTCAATAATCACGGCACGAAATACTACAGTTCAACCTAAGTATTAGTTAAGGAAGGACATGTAAATTCACTAAACATGATGCATGTAGTTCAAGTAAACAGTTAAGGCAAGTAGGCATACTATTCTAATGTAGCTTGATACTACACATGTTGATGAAACTCAATTAAGGAAGAAATCAGGTTATTACTTAGTAGAAAAACGGGTTTTTACTCAATTAGCCTGTGTACGTAATCGTCACCTACGTACACGGCGCTCATATATCACAAACAGTACAATTCTTACGGGGAGTTCCCCCACACAAGGTTAGGCAAGCCACTTACCTCGAGTCAAGCTCAATCAATCCGTAAGAATGCCCTTTCCTCGATTATCCGACTCTGAATGGCCCAAATCTAGCCGAACATAATTACATATCATAAATATAACAATAATAGACTCATCTAATTAACGAAATCAACACTTTAACGAAAATTCCGAAATTAACTCAAAAATACCCGTGGGGCCCACTTCTAGGAATTGGGTAAAAGTCATAAAATACGAAAACTCGTTCACTCACGAGTCTAACCGTATCAAATTTACTAAAATCCGACAACAAATGGTCCTCCAAATTCATAAATCAAACTTCCCAATTCCTAGAGTCAAATTCCAAATTTCCACCTTAAATACACACTAACTAGGTGGAAAACTACATGGGGAAGCAAGATTATTGATCGGAAATAAGCACAAGGGACTTACCTCAAGAGACCCCTCAAAATACTCTCAAGAAATCGCCACCCCCGAGCTCAAAATGTTGAAAATTAGCAAAAATCGCGAACACTTACATTTAAGCGTTCTGTCCAGACATCTCGCACCTGCAAGCCTTCAACCGCACCTGCGAAAATTCCATCGCAGGTGCAAAAATCACTTAAGGGGGACTCAGTACGCATCTGCAAACAAGGGTCGCTTCTGCGAGCCCGCATCTATGCTTCTCTTCTGCTTCTACGCGTTCGCTTCTGCGGATCTATGGCCGCACCTGCGGTCCCAGCTGGACAAGGTCAAAACTGCTTCTGCGGCTCCATGTCCGCTTCTGCGGCACCACACCTGTGGCCCAAAGTGCGCAGGTGTGATTACACCAGGTGCAGCAGCTCCAGCAATTGCATAAGTCCCAAACTCAATCTGTTAAGCACCCAAAACTTACCTGAGCCCCCCGGGACCTCGACCAAACATACCAACCAATCCTAAAATACTATACGAACTTAGTCGACCCCTCACACCGAGTCAAACAACGCTAAAATCACGAATCATCCTCTGATTCAAACTTAAAGAATTTAAAACTTCCAAATTCGACAACCGATGCCGAGACCAATCAAACCACGTCCGATTGAACCCAAATTTTGCACACAAGCCTTATTCGACATTATGGACCTACTCCAACTTCCGGAATCAGAATCCGACCCCGATATCAAAATTTTCACTATCGGTCCAAATCTCTAAAAATTCGACTTTCGCCATTTCAAGCGTAAATAAGCTACGGACCTCCAAAACACAATCCAGACACGCTCCTAAGTCCAAAATCACCCAACGGAGCTAATAGAACCGACGAAATTCCATTTCGGAGTCGTCTTTACACGGTTCTGACTACGGTCAAAATTCTAAGACTTAAGCTTTCGTTTAGGGACTAAGTGTCCCAAATCACCCCAAAAACAAAAACGAAACCTCCCGGCAAGTCACAATAACAGAAAAAGATATGGGAGAAGCAGTAAATAGGCGATCGGGGCTATTACTCTTAAAACGACCGGCTGGGTCGTTACATCCTTCCCCTCTAAAAATAATCGTTCATCCTTGAACGAGCATAAAGACATACCTAAAGTGGTGAAGAGATGAGGGTAACGGCTATGCATATCATGCTCGGTCTCCCAAGTCGCCTCCTTGACCGGTTGTTCCCTCCACTGAACCTTCACAGAAGCAATGTTCTTTGACCTTAGCTTTCTGACATGCCTGTCTAAAATAGCCACTGGCTCCTCAACATAAGATAGATCCTTGTCCAACTGGACTGAGCTGAAATCTAACACATGGGACGGATCGTCGTGATACTTCCGGAGCATAGAAACATGGAATACCGGATGAACTCCTGCTAGGCTGGGAGGTAAGACAAGCTCATAAGCAACCTCCCGAACACGCTGCAACACCTCAAAAGGACCAATGAACCTTGGGCTCAGCTTGCCCTTCTTTCCGAACCTCATAACACCCTTCATGGGCATAACCCGGAGCAATACCTGCTCACCCACCATGAATGCAACATCACGAACCTTCCGGTCCGCATAACTCTTCTGTCTGGACTGGGTTATGCGAAGTCTATCCTGAATCACCTTAACCTTCTCTAAGGCATCCGAACCAAGTTTGTACCCAATAATCTAGCCTCTCCCGGCTCAAACCATCCCACTGGAGACCGACACCGCCTACCATATAGAGCCTCATACGGTGCCATCTGAATGTTAGACTGATAACTGTTGTTGTAGAAAAACTTCGCAAGTGGCAAGAACTGATCCCAAGCACCCCCAAAATCTATCACACAAGCACGGAGCATATCCTCCAGTATCTGAATAGTGCACTCGGACTGTCCGCCCGTCTGAGAGAGAAATGATGTGCTCAACTCAACCCGAGTACCCAACTCATGTTGTACAGCTCTCCAGAACCGTGATGTAAACTGCGTACCCCGGTCAGAGATAATAGATACCGATAAGCCATGAAGCCTGACGATCTCATGAATGTAGATTCGAGCTAGCTGCTCGGAAGAATAGGTAGTCATCACAGGAATGAAATGAGCCGATTTGGTTAGCCTATCCACAATCACCTAAACTGCATCAAACCTCCGCTGAGTCCGTGGGAGTCCAACAACTAAATCTATAGTGATCCGCTCCCATTTCCACTTCGAAATCTCTAATTTCTGAAGCAATCCACCTGGTCGTTGATGCTCATATTTTACCTGCTAGCAATTCAGACATTGAGCCATATACTCTACTATGTCATTCTTCATTCTCCTCCACCAGTAATGTTGTCTCAAGTCCTGATACATCTTTGCGACACCTGGATGAATAGAGTACCGTGAACTGTGAGCCTCCTGGAGAATCAACTCACGCAACCCATCTACATTGGGCACACATAGCTTGCCCTGCATCCTCAATGAACCATCATCTCCAATAGCGACCTCCTTAGCATCACCGTGCTGGACCGTGTCCTTAAGGACAAGTAGATGGGGGTCATCATGCTGACACTCCCTGATACGATCACAAAGAGAAGACCAAGAGACCACACAAGCCAACACTCGACTTGGCTTACAAATATCTAATCTTACAAACTGGCCGGCAAAGGCGTGAACATCCAACTCCATGGGCCTCTCTACTGCTGGTAGATATGCTAAGCTCCCCAAACTCTCTGCCCGGTGACTCAAAGTATCTGCCACCACATTGGCCTTCCCAGGGTGGTACAAAATAGTGATATCATAATCTTAAAGTAGCTCCAACCACCTCCTCTAACGCAAATTAAGATCCTTCTACTTGAACAGATATTGCAAACTCCGGTGATCAGTGTAAATCTCACAAAGAACACCGTACAAATAATGCCGCCAAATCTTCAAGGCATGAACAATAGCTGCTAACTCAAGGTCGTGGACATGATAGTTCTTTTCATGTACCTTCAGCTGCCTGGACACGTAGGCAATCACCTTACGTTCCTGCATCAACACCGCGCCGAGGCCAACACGTGACGCATCACAATAAACTGTATAAGACCCGGAACCTGAAGGTAATACCAATACTGGGGCTGTAGTCAAAGTTGTCTTCAGCTTCTGAAAGCTCTCCTCACACTCCTCTGTCCACCTGAACAGAGCACCCTTCTGGGTCAGCCTGGTCATAGGTGATGTAATAGATGAGAATCCCTCTACAAATAGGCAGTAGTACCCCACCAAACCAAGAAAACTCCGGATCTCTATAGCTGAGGATGGTCTGGGCCAACTCTGCACTGCTTCAATCTTCTTCAGATCCACCTGGATCCCCTCAACCGATAATATATGACCCATGAATGCCACTGAGTCTAGCCAAAACTCAGACTTTGAAAATTTGGCATATAACTTCTTTTCTCTCAAAGTCTGGAGCGCAGTCCTCAGGTGCTGCTCATGATCTTCCCGAGTCAGGGAGTATACCATAATGTCGTCAATAAATACAATGATGAATGAGTCAAGATAAGGCTGGAACACACTGTGCATCAAGTGCATAAAAGTTGTTGGGGCATTGGTTAGCCCAAAAGACATAACAAGAAACTCATAGTGACCATATCTGGTCTTGAAAGCAGTCTTCGGGATATCTGGATCCCGAATATTCAACAGATGATAACCTGCACGTAAGTCAATCTTGGAAAATACTCTGGCACCCTGTAATTGATCACATAAGTCATCAATACGAGGCAATGGATACTTGTTCTTCACTGTGACTTTGTTCAACTGGCGGTAACCAATACACATCCGCATAGAACTATCCTTCTTCTTCACAAATAAGACAGGAGCACCCCAAGGTGACACACTGGGCCGAATGAAGCCCTTATGAAGCAACTCTTGTAACTGCTCCTTCAACTCTTTCAATTTAAGAGAAACCATACGATATGGAGGAATAGAGATGGGCTGAGTACCCGGCAACAAATCAATGCCAAAATCAATATCTCTGTCGGGCGACATGCCCGGAAGATCAGTTGGAAACACATCTGGAAAGTCCCTCACTACTGGAACTGACTCAACTGTAGGGGTATCAATATTGACATCTCTCACATAAGCTAGATACGCGTGACACCCCTTCTCAACCATTCGTTGGGCTTTAAGAAAAGAAATAACTCTGTTGGGAGTATACCCTAAGGTACCTCTCCACTCTAATCGCGGTAAACCTAGCATAGCCAGCGTCACAGTTTTAGCGTGACAATCAAGAATAGAATAATGGGACGATAACCAGTCCATGCCCAAAATAATATCAAAGTCCACCATGTGGAGCAATAATAAATCGGCTCTGGTCTCAAAACCACTAAGAGCAATCAAACATGACCCATATACGAGGTCCACAACAAGAGAATCTCTCACAGGAGTAGACACATAAATAGGGGAACTCAAAGAATCCTGAGATATGCCCAAATACGGGGCAAAATAAGAGGTAAGAATATGTTGAGTCGGGGTAAAATAATACCGATGCATCTCTGTGATAGACTGGAACAATACCTGTAATGACAAAATAAGAAGTAACTAACTCTGTACGAGTAGGAAGTGCATAATATCTGGCCTGGACACCCCCTCTAGGGCGACCTCTACCTCCCTAACCTCCACCTCGAGCTGGATGAGCAGGTGGGGTGGCAGCTGGTGCTGTAATCATAGCCTGAGGACCCGC
The DNA here is from genome assembly GCA_000715115.1 of Nicotiana otophora. NCBI lineage: Eukaryota > Viridiplantae > Streptophyta > Magnoliopsida > Solanales > Solanaceae > Nicotiana > Nicotiana otophora. Next base: position 19,598 of record AWOL01S0034924.1, read on the forward strand.
TAGAGCACGCTATGGCTGAGAAGTCTGTGGAGGTGCACCCCTCCTAATCTTGGGGCAATCCCTCACCACATGGCGAGTGTCACCACACTCAAAACAAGCTCTGGGAGGGTGTGGTTGTTGTGACTGGCTCGGGCCAGGTCTGCTGGACTGGGCACTAGAAATACCCCGTGCAGGAGGCACACTAGATACCGGCGGTGCATAACAAGGCTCCTGGGGCCTAGAAAGAGCTGGAACACAGCTGGCGGTTGGAAGAGCTGAATGAATGGGGCGACTCACATAACCCCTACCATAGAGAGCTGTTGGGACACGAGATCCAGAATAATAACTAGTCTCTCGAGACCTCTTGTCCTCCCTCTCCTCTCTATCCCGGGCAAGCATGCCCTATAATCTCCTGGCAATACTCACAACCTGCTGATAAGAAGTATCCATCTCCAACTCCCTGGCCATACTAATTCGAATGCTGGGATGGAGTCCCTCAATAAACCGTCGAACCGTCTCTCGAACTGTGGCAACCAAGGCCGGTGCATGTCAGGCCAAATCACTGAAACAGACTACATACTCTGACACAGTCATAGATCCCTAGCGCAACTGCTTAAACTTCGTGTGCCATGAGTCCCTGAGGCTCTGAGGGATATACTCTCTCAAAAACATGTCCGAGAACTGAGTCCGTGTAAGTGAAGTTTCCTCAGTTGGACTACTCAACTCATAAGCACGCCACCACTGATATGTTGCTCCTCTAAGCTGGAATGTAGTAAAAGAAACCCCACTCGTCTCCGCTACGCCTATAGTACGGATAATATGATGATACTCCTCCAGAAAATCATGAGCATCATCTGTAGTCAATCTACTGAAGGTAGGTGGGTGGTACTTCTTGTACCTCTCAAGTCTGAGTTGCTCTGCCTCAGAAGTTGCTGCCTTAACCTCGGGCTGAGCTAGAGCTACTGGCTGCATTGGTACAATCTCTGGAACCTGATCGACCTGAACCCACTACTCTATAGTATCGGCGACGGGAGTGTGTGCTCCTCCCCCATCCTGAGATGTGGCAGGAGCAAGTGGAATCAATCCAGCCTGAGCTAAGGTGCTGAACATGCTCAGAAAGTGGGCTAGAGTCTACTGGAGGGCTGGTGCAGAAGCAGGTACCTCAAGTGTTTGCCCTCTAACTGGAGCTACTTGGGGCTCCTCTGTAGCAGCTCGTACGGGTGCTCTGGATGCACCACGTGGACGTCCCCAGCCTCTACCCCGGCCTCTCGTGGCTCTAGCAGGGGACGCGGGTGCCTGTTCATCAGATCCGCTTGTATGTGTCCTCACCATCTGTGAGAGAATAGAATATAGAAGTTTAGAATTTTTTTGAAGTCAATAATTTTTGCACGATAAGGAATCAAAGTAGTGAAATTTTCCTAACAGTCCCATAGCCTCCCGAAGATAAGTATAAATGTCTTCGTACCGATCCGCGAGACTATAATAAACTGATTTATAACTCACGACACCTATGAACCTAGAGCTCTGATACCAACTTGTCACGACCCAATTTCCCCTCCGTGTGACGTCGTGACCGCACCTAGTCTCTACCACTAGGTAAGCCTAACATTTTGCGAAATAATAAAATAAAAATATAAATTTAATCAACTATTCAAAAATACACAACAATCCCAAAACCCGGAACATCGTGAATCACAAACTACATGAGGAAAATCTAGTGTCTCTATACATCAGAGTCTATCAAAATAAAATATAGAAGATAATGGACATGGGGAAGAGTATAAGGGGACTCCGAGGTCTGCGGACGCGGTAGATATACTTTGAAGTCTCCAAGGCTGTCCCGGCTCATTGATAGTGCGGCTAATAAGGAGTACCTGGATCTGCACACGAAAAACATGTGCAGAGAGTAGCATGAGTACACCACAATCGGTACCCAATAAGTGCCAAGCCTAACCTCGGTCGAGTAGTGACGAGGTCAGGTCAGGGACCTACTGGTAAATATATAATAAAACAAGATAGAGTGTAATACCGCAGTAAAATAAAGGCTGAAATTTACAAGAATGAAATCATAGAAAGTAACAGCTCAGTACACAGAAACACAACAGGAGATCTCCCTGAATAGCGCTCCGTAGTCCCAAAGTAATTATACAGTACAAGGGGATCTCCCGGAATACCGTTTCGTAGTCCCAAAGTAAATATATAGTGCAGGGGGATCTCCCGGAATACCGTTTTGTAGTCCCAAAGTAAATATGCAATACAGGGGGATCTCCCGGAATACCTTTCTGTAGTCCCAAAGTAAATATGCAATACAGGGGGATCTCCCGGAATACCTTTCTGTAGTCCCAAAGTAAATATGCAGTGCAGGGAAATCTCTCGGAATACCGTTCCGTAGTCCCAAAGTAAATATGCAATACAGGAGGATCTCCCGGAATACCTTTCTGTAGTCCCAAAGTAAATATGCAGTGCAGGGAAATCTCTCGGAATACCGTTCCGTAGTCCCAAAGTAAATATGCAATACAGGAGGATCTCCCGGAATACCTTTCTGTAGTCCCAAAGTAAATATGCAGTGCAGGGAAATCTCTCGGAATACCGTTCCGTAGTCCCAAAGTAAATATGCAGCGAAAAATAATAGAATTCAATAATCACGGCACGAAATTCTACAGTTCAACCTAAGTATCAGTTAAGGAAGGACATGTAAATTCACTAAACATGCTGCACGTAGTTCAAGTAAATAGTTAAGGCAAGTAGGCATACTATTCTAATCTAGCAGGATACTACACATATTGATAAAACTCAAATACGGAAGAAATGAGGTTATTACATAGTAGAAAAATGGGTTTTTACACAATTAGCCCGTGTACGTAATCGTCACCTCATGTACACGACGCTCATATATCGCAAACAGTACAATTCTTACGGGGAGTTTCCCCACAAAAGGTTATCCAAGCCACGTACCTCGAGGCAAGCTCAATCAATCCGTAAGAATGCCTTTTCCTCGATTATCCGACTCTGAATGGCCCAAATCTAGCCGAACAAAATTACATATCATAAATACAACAATAATAGACTCATCTAATTAACGAAATCAACACTTTAATAAAAATTCCTAAATTAACTCAAAAATCGCCCGTGGGGCCCACTTCTAGGAATTGGAAGTCATAAAATACGAAAATCCTTTCACTCACGAGTCTAACCATATCAAATTTACTAAAATCCGACAACTAATGGTCCTCCAAATCCACAAATCAAACTTCCAAATCCCTAGCCTTAAATTCCAAATTACCACCTTAAATACACACTAACTAGGTGGAAAAATACATGGGGAAGCAAGATTATTAATCAAAAATAAGCACAATGGACTTACCTCAAGAGACCCCTCAAAATGTTCTCAAGAAATCACCAAACCCGAGCTCAAAATGTTAAAAATGAGCAAACATCGCGAACACTTACATTTAAGTGTTCTGTCAAGACATCTCGCACCTGCTAGCCTTCAACTGAACCTGCGAAAATTCCATCGCAGGTGCGAAAATCACTTAAGGGGGACTCAGTCTGCATCTGCAAACAAGGGCTGCTTCTGCGAGCCTGCAGTTGCGCTTCTCTTTCGCTTCTGCGCCTCCGCTTCTGCGGATCTATGGCCGCACCTGCGGTCCCAGCTGGACAGGGTCAAAACTACTTTTGCGGATCCATGGACGCTTCTACGGTGCCGCACCTGCGGCCCAAAGTGCACAGGTGCGATTACACCAGGTGCAGCAGCTCCAGCAATTGCACAAGTCCCAAACTCAATCCGTTAAGCACCCGAAACTCACCCAAGGCCCCCGGGACCTTGGCCAAACATACCAACCAATCCTAAAATACTATATGACCTTATTCAAGCCCTCAAACCGCATCAAACAACGCTAAAATCACGAATCATCCTCTGATTCAAACTTAAAGAATTTGAAACTTCCAAATTCGACAACCGATGCAGAAACCAATCAAACTACGTCCGATTGACCCCAAATTTTGCACACAAGTCTTATTCGACATTACGGACCTATTCCAACTTCCAGAATCAGAATCCACCCCCGATATCAAAATTTCCACTACCGGTCCAAATCTCCAAAAATTCGACTTTCACCATTTCAAGCCCAAATAAGCTACGAACCTCCAAAACATAATCCAGACACGCTTCTAAGTCCAAAATCACCCAACGGAGCTAACGGAACCGACAAAATTCCATTCCGAAGTCATATTTATACGGTTCCGACTACGGTCAAAATCCTAAGACTTAAGCTTTCGTTTAGGGACTAAATATCCCAAATCACTCCAAAAACCAAAAAGAAACCTCCCGGCAAGTCACAATAGCAGAAAAAGATATGGGAGAAGTAGTAAATAGGGGATCGGGGCTATTACTCTCAAAATAACTGGCCGGGTCGTTACACTTTCTGAGCCGTTCTGCAGCTACCAGTGCCTCTTCTTGCATTTTTATTCTGTCTATTTTTGTTTCAGACAGTATTTGGAGTTTTGTATAATCTACTAGATGCCCATACACTTGTGACACCAGGTTTTGGCACACACATTGGTAGAATTGGGAGTTGATTATTTATCTTAGATTTAAATTAATCGGTATCTTTTATATTTTCTTTAATATTGCTAGTAAAATAATAAAAATTACTTAGAAAATTATTCTGAAAATAATTGATGTATGTTTAAATTACTAGTTGGCTTGCCTAGCTTTAGTGTTGGGCGCCATCACGACCTAGAGGTGAAATCGAGTCGTGACAAATGTGGTTTTTTCCTGATCTTCTGGAGCAATTGGTATCTGATTATACCCAGAATATTCGTCAAGAAAACAGTAGAAACCATGACCTGCAACTCTTTCAAGCATTTGGTCAATAAAAGGCAAATGAAAATGGTCTTTTCTTGTGGCTTCATTAAGTCGTCTGTAATCAATACAAACTCTCCATCATGTGACTGTTCTAGTAGGTATGAGTTCATTATTTTTATTTTTTATTACTTTCATACCTCCTTTCTTTGATACTACCTATACAGAACTTACCCAAGGACTGTCAGATATTTGATAAATGATACATGCTGCCAGAAGTTTTACCACTTCTTTCTTGACGACTTCCTGCATTGCTGGGTTCAGTCTCCTTTGTGGTTGGACTATAGGCTTATACTCATGCTCCATAAGAATCTTGTGCATACAAATAGCTGGACTGATTCCATTAATGTCGGCTATAGTCCACCCTTAAGGCTCTTTTGTATTTTCTCAGGACTTTAATTAGTTTGCTTTCCTATTCTATAGTCAAAGAAGATGAAATAATTACTTTAAATAATTCAGGCTCAAGAAACACATATTTTAAATGAGAAGGAAGATCTTTGAGTTTAATTTTTAGTTGAACTCCTTCTTGTGAGACTTTCTCATTTTCTGACTCTTTTTCAGTATTTCAGCTTCTTCTCTAATTATGGGGTTATCATCACTTATGGTACCTGTCCTAGCCAAACATCTCTCCAATGAATCACTAATTAACTAATTATCTTTGTATTCGTCTACAAGATCATCTAGTAAGTCAATTTGAAAATAAGATGATAATGACTCATCCCCAGGAAATTTCATCAGTTTCTTCATGTCAAAAATCACTCTTTCCTCATCAACTCTCAATATTAATTGTCCTTGATGAACATAAATAATTTCTCTCCCTGTTGCGAGAAATGGTCTACCTAAAATTAATGGTACCTCAGTACTTTCTTCCATTTCAAGCACTATAAAATCTACTGGGAATACAAATTTGTCAACTCTAACAAGGATATTTTCAATAATTTCTTTTGGTCTCTTAGTACTTTGATCAGCTAATTGAAGAGACACACCAGTATCTTTTATTTCACCAAGTTCTAATTTCTTAAAAATTGAAAAAAGTATTAGATTTATTGAAGCACCTGAATCACATAACGCCTTTTCAAAATGAGCACCTCCTACGGTACAAGGAATTTAAAACTTCCCGGATCACCCAGTTTCTGTGTGAGCTTATTTTGAAGTATAGCACTACATTTTTCTGTAAGCTTAACCACTAAAACTTCTTCCAATTTCCTTTTACTTGACAAAATTTCTTTGAAAATTTTAGCATATGAAGGCATTTGTGTCAAAGCATTTGTGAAAGTATGTTAATGTAAATTGCTTCAAAATATCTAGAAACTTTGAAAATTGTTTGTCAAGCTTTTCTCTGTTTGTCTTTTGGGGGAAAGGGAGAGGTATAGAGTAAGGATAATTCATTTTTTTGTACATTTTTCCCTTTATTATTTTGTTCTTTTGGAAACTTAGATTCTATTTTATTCTCACCTTCATTTACCTTTTCCACTTCTTGTGGCTTTCCTTCTCTATCTGTATATGGATCATCAAGAGATTTACCTGATCGTAGAGAGATGGCTTTGAGGTGTTCTTTTGGAGTTTTTTCTGTGTTGCTTGGTAGAGCACCTTGAATTTGTCCAGACATGAGGGTTGCTAATAGGCTTACCTGAATTTCCAAATTCTTGATAGCTGAATGTTGACTTTCAACCTTCTCGTCAGTAGCCTTAATGAATTTGTACATCAGGTCTTCAAGGCTTTGTTGATGAGCTCTTTGAGGCTGTTGTTGATATTGTTGAAAGTTTTGTTGCCCTCTATTTTGATTTTGAAAACCAAGTGGTCCCTATACCTGCTGCTTTTGATTAAAAAATCTTCGAGGAGTTTTAGCACCATTAGGATTACTCCATTGAAATCCTGGATGTTTTTGTGCCGTGGGACTACCGAATGAGTAATTATTTCTATAACCAATCCCATTTACTTGTTCCTCATTTTGTGTTGAAGCTTGACATTCATTATTAGGATGATTACCTTGACAAACATCATAATTCTCAAGTTAGGATAATGAGTGAGCACTATGGCTGTCCAACGGGATAGGACGGGACAACATTTAGCCGGGACGGTGGCAGGACTGGGCGGGATGGGTTCGCGGACCTTAAGTGCCGTTTTTTAAAAAAAATTATTTAAGCATTAAGTTTGGCAACATCTATTCTTTTGACAATGACTAAGTTTTTAAAGTTTGCAACAGCTAGTGTTTTGACTTATTTAATAAACTTAAAAATTAAACGGAGATTAGAAAACTAAGTAAAGAATTATAAAATATTAAAATAAAAGACTTGTAATGAAATATTCTAGTAATTATAAATTTATAATAGAGTTATAATTTCTTTAATATAATTTCAAGCCATTAAGTAACTAAGTAAGAGTGTAAGACAATTCATAAAAAAGAAATCAATGCTTAGAGCCTTTTATTTTATTAATAGAACTTTCAAATCTCACATACAAATATAATTCTTTTGAAGAGTACCTAATCTACGCAGCCACCTTCTAGGAAGGGTTCTGTTTGAACTAGGCCTCTTAGTAGCCAATTACAAATTATCATACTAATATTTGTAAGCTCCTATATAACTTCGTTGTAACTTATCTATAATTTCTCTTGGACATTGTTATGGAATTGGCAATGTTGATTGATGTTCCATGAGTTCCATGCCGTCATAGCTCCCAGTGCTAAGTATCTCATTGTATTCTTCTTCTTCCCTAGTTTCACCACTTGTTGTTTTCATAGATTTATATTTATCAAATATTGATCTAACATAAGAATATATGTTAGCTTGGCAGTATTCGAGAGATGGTTGTTCATTTTCTTTTATTGCTAAATTCTCATAAATTTTACGAACAAGTCCATTTGCACCTCTTAATTTTAAAGATGGGTTAAGTGTAGTAGAAATTAAATAAATTTGGGGAATAGGGAAAAAATACTTTTTAAATTTTTCAATCATTTCATTAATGGCCGGTGCATAAGTTGGATTAATTTTACAATTATTTCATTAAGCTAGTTGATGCAGTTGTGTTAGCACTTAGCAGAAGCATTATCTAAGGTGATAGTTAAAACTTTATTAATGAGTCCATAAAAATCAATAATTTATAGAACAGTAGTTGCAATATATGCTCTAGTATGTTTTGAATCAACAAATTTATAACCAGTAATATGTTTTTGCATGTTCCAGTGATGATCAACCCAATGACATGTAACAGTTAAATAATCACAACTATTAGGACTATGACCTATATCAGATGTGATAGACACTTTACAATCTAAGTGAAAAAATACACAACGAATATACTGAATATATTCGGTTTGAAATTTAAAAATATCATTTCTAACTGTGGTCTTAGGAAAACCTTGAAAAGTGGGATTTTAAGTTTCTTGTATATAATGCACACAAAAAAATAGGATGTGGGACAGGAGGGACAGGATGGGATGGGACGGGAAGGGACGGGACGGGACGAAACGGGACGGGACAAACGGGACGAAATGGCCATCCCGCCCCATCCCATGTCCCGTTTAATATGGGCCCATCCCATGTCCCGTTTAACATGGGCGCATCCCATTTAGAATTACGTGGGATGGGACGGTACGGGACGCGGGACGGGACCGGGACCGGGACGGGATGCAGTACGGGACGGAACGGCCCGTCCCGTTGGACAACCTTACTGAGCACCTACATGAAAGGCCTCAACTTTTTTTGTGAAGTTCGCAATTTGTTGTGTCAATGAATTCAAAGCTTCAACTTGATTTACTCCTGCTGTTTTCTTGATAATCATTCTGTCTGAGGGCCATTGAACATCATTTTCCGAAATGTCATTAAGCAATTGCATTGATTTTGCAGTAGTTTCTTTCCATTATTGATCCTCCTGATGTTATATCAATTACATTTCTAGCAGAGGGTTTAAGACCGTGATAGAAAATATATAAAATGTCAAAGTCTTGGATACCATGATGTGGGCATTTTCTTAACATTACTGCTAATCTTTCCCATGCCTGGTATACATATTCAGTATCTGTCTGCATAAAATTATTGATTTCTTGCTTCATTTTAATTATTTTTGCAGGTGAAAAATATTTATTAAGATATTTTTGGGTCATTTGGTCCCTTGTTGTAATGGAACCTCTAGGCAGGCTTCGCAGCCATGTTTTGGCTTCACTTTTAATGAAAAAGGAAAAAGTCGCAACCTGATAGCATCTGTTATAACTCCATTGTACCTGCAAGTTTCGACTAATTCAAGAAAATCAATTAGATGGGTGTGAGGATCTTCACTTGCATCACCAACAAAGTGACATGACTGTTGAATGGTTTGAATCAAGCCTGTATGGATTTCAAAGTTGTTTGCTGTAATTGGTAATCTCCTCACACTTAATTCTCCTTCAAAATGATCTGGCCTTACATAATCACGGAATATTCTATCACGTCGTGGTGCCACCTCATCAAACTGCTCTTCTACTTGATGTGGTGGAAGTTGGTTATTGAGTTCTTCGTTCTCCATTTTCTCTGATGTGAAAATTTGAGATCGTGAGGTTTGTTCTTTTCGCAACAACCGTAAGAATTTTTTAATTTCAGGTTCGTATTCGACTAGTTCTCTAGAAGAGGAACGGGTCATACACTTTCTGAAATTTCTGCATAAAAGTTAAAATAATTAGACAAAAATAATAATAATCTCAAATTAGTAGTAAAACAATTAATCTATAGTAGACTTTAGCCAATCTCCGGCAACGGCGCCAAATAATTGACGAGTGTCTAGCGTATATAAAATTCTAACTCATACTCTGTCAAATAATAGTATAGAAAGATGTCGAGCCCACAGAGATTGGTTTATCTATTCTAGAGACGTTTCTTATTTTAATTACTATTTGAGAAAATTAGAAAGAGTTGAGTTATAAATTAACTAACTAAAAATGCATGAATAAAGCAATAGAAAATATTTTATTTTTCACAAATATAATAAAAAGGTGTTGGGATCTTGACTTCACTTAATATTTCTATTATATAATACAATTATTATTCTTCAATTTCTATTTCTTAAAAAAGTATAAATGCCTCTCATGATTACAAATATATATTATTACTTAAGTTGAATAATTAATTGCAATCCTCTCGATTATACAAATTAATCTTCAAACTAGTAATATTGAAGAACTAGAAATATATGATTGAACTAAAACGCGCTCTTGTTAGTAAGCCTCTTTCGGTTACCCTACCTGTTATAACTGATTATTACACTATTCGCCTCTCTCGATTACAAATAAGTGTAAAATTAATTATAACATAAAAGAGATAGATGTTACTAAATAAATATTAACATTTATCAATACTACACTTAACTATATTATTTCTTCCGCCTCTCTCGATTTCAGAATTAACAGTTAATATGTAGTACAAGATAGATAGATGTTATTAAATTAAATAACGTCTAACTGTAAAAGCAGATAAAAGTTAAATAAATTTTAGCTCAATCATGTGAATTTGAAGAATAATATCTACTATTATATAGAAATATTAAGATCCGTCTTTCTCCCAACACAAGAAAAATTACTCCATACTGGAATTAGTACTAACAATGAAAATATTCTTGTCCATTAAATAAGAAAATAGAAAGAAATATTCAAAAAGAATAATTCCCCCTATTTAATTAAAAGCAGGAACTAGAGTAATTTTCTACACTGAAATTTATTTAGAAACAACAACTAAACCACTATTGTGATTTAAAAGAAAAGATAACTCGATACTAGTGAAAGAAATAAAATAGAGAAGCTTATTAAGAATTTGGATTCAGACATCTAGCTCTAAGCTTTCTATCTACTGCCCTCTCTCCTCTGATCGGGCACCATCTTCAAATTTCATGATGACTTCTCGATTTGGTGCTAGATTTCCATGGCAAATCTAGATTTTGCACTTGCAGATATGAGAATTCGAATTCTCGATTTGATGCTAGATTTCCATTGCAAATTTAGAGTTTGAATTTGCAGAGATGAGAATTTTGTCATTCTAAGTTTAGATTTCATCAATTTCATCATGGCAAATCGAGACTTGGTACATTGTCACGGAAGTAATGAATCATAGCTCGATCTTACACTTCTTTATTGTATTTTTCTTGAATATTTATTTTTCTTTTTTCATGTTGCGCACAACAATTCTTCTATAATTATTCCTGCAAAATAAAGTTAAAAATATGGAGGAAACATGATAATTTATATGTTTTTATGAGAGAAATTATGTGGTTAACATCTGGTAAAATGCATTTATCATCGATCAAGGTTTGCTTTACTAGCTTCTGCATGACACCTGACTTTATTTTTGTCCTAACAAGTGATATTAGAGCGAGATACAAGACAGGTTCATCTTGGCGGTTTTAGTTCTAGCCGCAACCTATTTGACGGTAATCGTAATTTTGTCTGAGAAATTTGACTGGAGTACTACTCACGTTGATACAAACTTTGTGGTGGAGATTTGGAGATGCAACCTGTTGAAGGCTACGTGAATAAGGTGGATCAGGTTTATTTTGTCTGAAAATTCAGACTAAGGGGGAGAATTGTTAGGGATTGTCCTGATTTTCTTACTATATTTGGTTTTCTTATTTCTTCAAGGAAAGGACAATATATTTACCATAATTGGGTTTTTCTTTTTGTAGAAGGAAATTATAATTCTTCCATATTTTGGTAGTCATTTTTTCTTGTAGGAAAAGGTTTGGACTTCTATAAATTGAAGATCCTTCCTTCTCATTCAACAGCATGCACAATGTAGTCGTAGGGGGTTTTGAGAGTCGTGTTTAGGAGGAGAACTTTATGGGACAAGTGTTAGTGTGTCACTTGTGTTTGTCTTTTCGTGAGGTTGTTCTCTCAATATTTTGTACTCTCTTTTTATATAGCGGATTGCTCATCTCCGCCATGGACGTAGGCCAATTAATTCAACTACGGTAAATATTTATTTCTTTTTTGGTATATTTCTCTTTTGTTGTCTGATTTATCGTCGTTCAATGTTTACTTTACTAGATCCCGCATGACACCTGATTATTTCGGTCCTAACAAGTGGTATCAGAGCAAGGTTCATCTTGGCGGGTTTAGTTCTAGTCGCAACATATTTGACGGTAATCATGATTTTTGTCTGAGAAATTTGATTGGAGTACTACTCACATTGAGATAAATTTTGTGGTGGAGATTTGGAGATGCGACATATTGAAGGCTATGTGAAGAAAATGGATTAAAATTATTTTGTCAGGAAATTTAGGCCAATGGGGATGATTGTTAGGTGTTGTCCTAATTTTCTTACTATATTTGGTTTTTCCTATCTGTTGCAGGAAAGGGCAAACTATTTACCATAATTGGGTTTTTCTTCTTGTAGAAGAAAATTATAAATCTCTCATATTTGGCTAGTCCATTTTCTTTTAGGAAAAGATTTCGACTTCTATAAATTGAGGATCCTTCCTTCTCGTTCAGTTGCATCCACAATGTAGCCATATGGGGTTTGAAAGTCGTGTTTAGGGGGAGAACTTTACGGGACAAGTGTTAGTGTGTCACTTGTGTTTGACTCTTCGTGAGGTTGTTCTCTCGATATTTTGTATTCTTTTTTATTTTAGTGGATTGCTCATGTCCGTCCGTGGAGGTAGGTCAATTGGCCGAACCACGTTAAATATTTGTCTCTTTTGATAGATTTCTTTTTTACTGTCTGATTTATCATCGTTCAAGATTTGCTTTACTAGTTCCTGCATGACACCTGATTTTTTGTGGTCATAACACAAAGTTGCACAAGACTTTTTAGCACTTGTATCAGCATAGTTGAAAAACCAGTAAAACCAGTGGAAATTTTTCTTAGCTTCAAATGATGCATAGAGAGGACTGCTGTTTTGTTTGATTTAAGAAAGACTGCCCAAAGCCTTTGTTTTTTCCCTTAGGATAAACTTTTGTACTTTTCCAGTAGAAGTTATTGGCAGATCTTCGAAAATGACAGTCCGAGGTGCCATATAATGAGGCAAATGATCTCGACAGAAGCTGATTATTTCTTGAGCATCAACGTTGAATCCTTCCTTCAACTTCACAAATGCACAAGGTGTCTGTCCCCAATGATCATCTGGTTTTGCTTCTACAGCTGCTTCAAGGACAGCAGGATGACTGCACAAAACTCTTTCCACCTCAACAGAGCTAATATTTTCACCTCCCGAGATTATAACATCCTTGATACGATCCTTCACTTCGATATATCCATCTGGATGTCTCACAGCAAGATCACCACTATGAAACCATCCACGTCTAAACGCTTCTTCTGTTGCTTTAAGATCTTTTAAGTATCCGCTCATCACGGTGTTCCCTCTAAACATAATTTCACCCATAGTCTTACCATCTTTTGGCACCCGCTCCGTTGTGAGAGTATCTTTTACATCAACCTCCTGCATCGAAAAGTGTGGCACTCCTTGTCTTGCTTTCATTGACCGAACGCTCCTCCGTGCTCGTGATCCACCCTTGCCTCAGTTCCCACACATTGAATACCAGCCCCCTCCAACTCTCAACAACATTGCCAAAACTGAAGCAGTTCCTGAGACTGCTGTTTCCATCTTCAAGTTAACCCGTGACCAAATCAATGCCTTGAAAGCCAAGTCTAAGGAAGATGGAAATACCGTAAATTACAGCTCCTATGAAATGTTAGCAGGACATGTATGGCGCTCTACTTGTATGGCACGAGGACTTGAAGAAGATCAAGGAAGCAAGTTGTATATAGCAACCGATGGGCGTTCTAGGCTTAGGCCTACTCTTCCACCAGGCTACTTTGGTAATGTGATATTTACTGCCACTCCAATTGCAGTGGCTGATGATCTAAAATCCAAGCCCATTTGGTATGCTGCAAGTAAAATTCATGATGCATCGGCTCGGATGGACAACGATTACTTAAGATCAGCTCTCGATTACTTGGAATTACAACCCGACCTAAAGGCTCTTGTTCGTGGTGCACATACTTGTAAAGGGAATGGATTTACTTTAAAGAACAAAAAGTGTGAACCTAGTCAACTATTACTACCTTAACCAGCTAATTTTCTCCTACTCCAAGTATGAAAGAGTATTTGTCTAATCTATGAAACTGTTAAGAGTGTTCCAAAAACAATAGTTAGATGGGGTTAAAGATTATATTGACATCCATTGAGAAACTTGTCACTTCATAAGATGGACTGTTAAGCTGATGACAAAAGGACAACCTATTTGGCAAACACAAATTCTTAGGCTCTCGTTATTATCATCCAAATTTCCTTTCTTTATGAAATGCGCATAAGGAAAAATACTATCTTACACATACAAATTTCATGTCATAAGCAGAAATCGTTTAGTTACAAGAAACTTACAACATTCCCACGAGAAATTCCCAACTGAGAGAGAGCAGAAGCCAGCTTTAAACACCTGTTATGAGTCTCTTCCCAAGTGTATTTAACAGAAGAGCCATACACTACTGAAGTTCTGTCTCTAAAAACCTTAGCTGCTCTATCCAAGAAACTAATTGGTGTCAAAGGAAAATAATTTGCAGAACATCTCGTTCGGCCCTCTTTGGATTGCCATGGGTGAGTTTCAAGATTATTCTCACTAATTTGGCACATATAACGGGGACTCTGACTCCAAGTAGGGTGAACTCGAACTCTGTTGAGTGCATAGAACCACCCACTGAATTTTGGAATATTGAAGAAAGGATTCATGATTAAGATGAGAGAAAAAGGATCAGATGAAAAAGTTTCTCGAGAGGGATTATCTCAGGGAAGTGAAATTATAAATGCATAAATTAGAGGTGCAAAATCATGTAACTATGCCTCTAAAATTACAGCAGTTTGTGACTAAAAGAACAGCAACTTATGACTATTGGCGCAATGCATTAAGATACGAAAGCATGCAACTTCACAAGATCTAATAGTTTCACTCACAAAACTTAACCTTTTTCCGAGTGAAATTTATGTCCAAATTACACAACTTCACTTTCAAATGCTTTTTTCCACTACAAATCCAAATAATGTCCGAATGCCTACTCTTAACAGCTTGTAAAAAGTGTTGTCAACGAGGGTGTCACTACTGGAAAATGGCTAAGAGTGGGTTTGGGAGTCCAACTGTTGCTTCAAATTATGAATTTCTTTTCTCGTATCTTTCATCTATTCTTGATTTTGAGAAGAAGAAGAATTGGCTAAGAGTGGGTTTAGATGACCTGTAGGTCGACGTACTCCAAGTCCGTAAACTCTGCCTTTGTTTACTCCACCCGCGGCCTCTGTCCGCAATGAAGTCATATCATCAGGTGTTGGTGAGTTGAAAGAGGTTGAGTTGTCATTCTTCCACTCTTTTATGATAATCTTCCTGAAATGAAAACATAACTATTATGTAAACAAACTAATATTAATAAACCAAATGTTCATATAATCCAAATTAACTAACGATTTCTCAAATTTACAAATGAATCTTAATGTTGAAATTGAAAAAATTTAAATTTAATATCATTCTAATAATAAACTACCGACCAAATTAGTCGAAAATAAAGTCAAACTAAATTTTTCGCCAAAAGTTGCCACCGATTTGGTCGGAAATATGGTCAAAAATATTTTAAAAATACATATCTGATATTTTTTTGACATTTCCGTCGGAAATTTCCGACAATAATTTTTAGTCGGAAATTTCGATTTTTGGAATATTTTGATAGTGGTAGCTAATTCCAATTTTTTCGGCAGTGAATGTTTTTTAGGATATTTTTATCAGAGATTGACAGCAAACTCTTGCTGTTAATTGAAGCAAATGAGATTGAATAAGAGTTGACAATATTTGTAATTTATAATGGTAAATAAGTTTCACCCATAAATGATAAAAATCATTTTCAGTTCTCATATTCTTTGAAAGATAACAATAAGAGCACCACGTGGATATATGTAAAGTCAACTTTTTATATGCTTTCAATTTTCATCATAACGCCAATTATGAATGACCATGAACGGATATGAATGTAGTACTAACTTTCTTACTCAATCATATGGATGTTTTGTAATTCAATACCATACAAGAGGGGTGATTTGTGTGGCGTCCAATTTTTCGCGTGCACAGATTATAGAAAGACCTGGTTCTTCTATGTGTTCCTTATACTACTGTTGCAGAATAATAAATGCGGAAAGTAAAGAACACAAATATTTTTACGGGGAAAATACCTGGCTCAAAAGGTGAAAAAACCATGACCTACTACCCAGTAGGATTTTTTCCAACACTTCACTAAATTACTGAGCCAAAAATAGCATTTACAAAACTCTTTGTAAACCTAAGGATTACCTCTAACCCTTTGTGGCAACCAACCTCTAGATGTTGCGACAACTTCAAGTTAACTCTAACTTGAATACTTCACTCAAAGTACCAAGTACAATTGCTTCTAGATAAAGCTGAAAGGTACAACTCAAAAGCCATACTACAATGAAACTAGAATAAAAGACAGATACTTGGAACTGGTTCTTCTATCTGGTTCATGTAGCTTCAGGTTCGCACACTTGAATCACACTGGAATTGCTTGCAAAATGCCTTGCTATTTTGCTCTCAACTCACGTTTAACTTCAGTGTTTGTGCGTGCCTGTAAAATGAGAACATCATGTAATATATAGAGTTAGTAGAATAGCAAATAACTAGAAGTCTAATACTTTACTCTTCCTTGGCGGAAGAGTTCTAGTTATCTTCAACTTCTAACTCCTCCCTTATCTAGGATAGAGCTCTCTTCGAGTAAGAAGTCTTCTCCTTATCACTTATGCAACCTTTTCATTCAGGAGATAACAGATATAACCACTTAAGCTTATCTCTTTCACGTGCATGCCTTGTGCTCGAATCTGCCCGTGTCTATGTATACTCTGTATGAACCTGGTTCATGCTTGAGTTCCTTTGTCAATCATCAAAACAAACTTACTTAGGCCAACAAATTACCCATTTATGATGATGACAAACTCTGTACTTTTCATAAGCAAAAGACTTGTTTTAACTCAGCTCAACATCAACACAATGTTAGAACACTTTCTATTTTTAAAGTCACAAACCATCAAGGACCAGGTTCATTAGGGTATATACATTACAGTCCAAAGTAAAAAGCACAACCTATCTTTCCCCTTATTGGCATCATCAAAAAGTTGTATAATTATATTAGATAACCAGATTTTAATAGATATTACTCATGGCCACTGGGGCTACTTCAAATGCAATCATGGAGTTAGGCATCATATATCAATCTAATGATATTAGCTATCTAAGAAGCATCAACAAATAGTTAGAGCACACAAACAATTGATTAACATTGATACTAGTCATCCACAAAGCATAAAGAAAAATAAAAATACTGGATCATGAGCAAAAAGAACAAAAAGAAATCCCATCCGGGTCACTGGTTTTCTAACTAGGCTAGGAAGGTTTCAAGGCTAGGAAGGACCAGGTTCTTGGTTTCTGTCCTGAAGTAGCTGTAACATATCATGAAGAATGCCTTCATTCTTCTCATTCTCTTTTGCAAGCTCAGCCTGAGAGCATCCATCTCAGTTTCTACTTCAGTTAGCCTCTCAATCTCAGCATCCTTAGCCCCACTCTCTTGCATCAAGACTCTTACTTTGCTGTTCATAGGCACCTTCTTGGATGAACCGGATTCTTTGGCAGCAGCATGGACTTCATAGTCACAAGCAATCAAGGTGTTTGCTCCAAATTAATCCTTCCTTGTTCTAACATCCCATTTTTAGGGGTACCTTGAAGTGAGAAAGTACAATCGTGAGAATGAAATCATAGGGTATAGTATGAGTTTTGGTGCCAGTTAGAACCCTATCAAGAAGCTGGATGATAAACTCAGGCCAATTGATCTCTCTCCTACTATCCAGGCATTCCATAAGGACCAGGTCCATGAATGTGGCAATGTGCCTTCTTTCCTGCCTGGGCAGCACAACCTTGTTAACAAATTCAAACAATACTTTGTGGGGTGGATTCATCTCACTTTTGTATACAGCCTTGAGCTGAAGCTCTTCCTCATTATCAGCAAACTTCCTTGTAATGGCAAGTGAGGTGGGGAGGTTTTTAGGCTTGGTCATTTTAACTTTTTGTAATCATTGTACCCTTCAGCAGGTACTCCCAGAATTGCTCTCAATTCCTTGTCATCAAAGCTCACAGTCACCCCTTTACCACACTAGTGACTCTGTTATTTTTTATCTCACAATTTACCATGAACTCCACAATCTCAGTTCTGGCAAGCTTTCCATCCATCTGAAGGACCATGTCCTTCCAACCCTACAGTTGTAGTTTTTCCATCAGTATCATGATGCCTTCCTCCTCCAAGTCCTTGAAGAGTTTACCCTTCAAGATGGTTCTTTTCCCAAACTTAACCTTCTTATCCTTCTATTCATCAGATTCCTCTTCTTCACACTCTTCTTCATCCACTCCTTTCACTTTTCTAGACTTAATGGAAGACTCAGTTCTTTTTGCCAAGGTAGAAGGCTCTGCAGACTTTGTCTTCGAAGGAGACTTCTTTTTGGAAGTTTTTATTTTCTTTGCCTTTAGAGTCACAACCTCCGCCTCTTCTGACTCCTCTTTATCATGAAGGACCATGTCTATATCTTCAATTTCAACAGCCTTAACAGGCTTACTCACTTTCTTCTTTCCCTTTGCAATAACTTTTCTTTTACTTTCTTTCAAGGCCTTTTCAAGTTCAGCCTCCCTCTGCTTCTTCTGAGTCCTTGTAGCTCTTCCTCTTGTGGGAAGAGTCTCTATAGGGATAGAAGAGACAGCCTTTCTCTTCTTGTTTGCCCTAGCAGTTCCAGGGATTTTAACTCCTGAACTCTTCTTGTTTTTTGGATTATAGCTATCAAACACGCATTTTAGTAGGTCTTCGAGGGGTTCTTGTACTGATGGAACAGGTTCTGGAACATTTTTTCCCAATCTAACCAACCTCTCAGCAGCTTCTCCAGACCCACTACCCTATTTTTCTCTCAAACTTTCTTCCTCTCCAGCAGATTCCCCACTCCACACTACCATAGCTCTTGTTTCTTCAGTCAAACCAACAGGAATGGGCGAAGATTCAACCACTCCTTTTCCCATTCCCCCCACATAACCTTGAGCACCCTTACTCTCTTTTTCTTTTCTTTTTTTATTTTTACCACCTAGTTTTCCAGATTCAATTGTTTCAACCCCAGCCATAGTTCCTAAAAAAAAAAACATATTTTCTAGATTTTCAGCAACCTCAGAGATTGTCTCAGATGTAATTTTTGGATCAGATATTACCTGCTCTGTTTCATATGAAACAGTTTCCTCCCCCTCAGTTACAGACTTGAAGGAATCTTCAGATTTTTGGGGTTCTTCTGTCTGACTTGCCCTCAATTGCTCATTAATTTTCTTGATTTGTTCTCCTCCAGCGACTACTTTGCGAGCAAGCATCTTGAATCTTCCTTTCTTAGAGATAGGTGTGGTTGAAGGTTTGGGTGTATATTCTTTGGGCGGTGATGAGGGATTTTCAGAGATGTTAGCTATTGATGGTTAGAGGATAAGAGAAGATGAGTATGTGTGTATTTAGAAGATAGAGAGAATTATTTGGCGGCTAAAAATTTAGAAGTGAAGAAATAGCTACGGCTAAATCAATTTAAATAGGGAGAATTTAATTGGGTAATGGCATCTTTTTCAGAAGCTCAGAAGTCTAATTAAACTGGGAGTCAGTTTGAAAAGACGTTGAGGACTCTCCGTAGAATCTAGGCACTTATTGCGTTTTGGGACTCTCTTTGGGTGAAACCGGAGCATTTTGTAACAGATAAGCTCAAGGAAGGTTAGGATTAAATGGGACTCTCCTTTTGATCATAATCCAAATATAATTATTTCAAAATACGTAGAGTGAAGAGTATGTACCAAGTAATCTTGATGAACCAGGTTTATCACTGAGAAATCTCTTGTGTAAGTCTGAATTTTCCAAGAGAATAAAGATAATATCATTAGAGATTAATGACACATTTCAGTACATGGCACAAGAGTATACTAGTGAAAGTATGAGACTGAGCAAAATCTAATCTAATTATGTCCAAAATTCACAAATTATATAACCAACTTTTTTGAGTTAGAACTGGTTCCTTTTAGGTAATCTTAATCATCCTTAATTCTAACATTTCCTTTCAAAGTGATCTCTACTTAGAGCTTTTGTGAAGATGCCAGCTATTTGCTTGTCAGTAGCACAAAATTCCACAGTGATCAAACTATTTTCATAGTTATCCCTCAAAAAGTTATGCCTAACATCTATGTGCTTAATTCTTTTGTGATGAATCGGGTTCTTGGTCATATTAATTGCACTAGCATTATCACAAAAGATGAGAATACAACCTACATCAATTCCAAAGTCCATTAATTATTGTTTGATCCATAACAATTGAGCACAACATAAGGCAACAACAACATACTCTGCTTCAGCAGTAGATAAGGCCACAAAAATTTACTTTTTGGTGACCCAAGACACAAGACATGAGCCAAGAAAATGTGTCATACCTGAGATACTTTTTCTATCCACAAGAAAATCTGCATAATCAGCATCAGTATATCCCGCTAAGTTGAAATTACTACCTTTTGAATACCATAGACAAAGGTCAGTGGTGCCTTTTAGGTATCTCAAGATCCTCTTGATAACAGTCAAGTGAGACTCCTTTGGATTTGCCTGAAATCTAGCACAAAGGCCTACACTGAAAACAATGTCAGGTCTGCTAACAGTGAGATATAACAAGGAGCCAATCATTCCCCTATACAACTTCTTATCAACAAATGAACCAGGTTCATCTATATCCAATTTTATGGTTGTTGCTATAAGAGTGTCAATTTCTTTGGAATCTTCCATTTTAAACCTTTTAAGAAACTCTTTCACATACTTCTGTTGATGGATCATAGTTCCATTCAAATTTGTTTTAGTTTGTAAGCCTTAAAATAAATTAAGCTCACCCATCATACTCATTTCAAATTCACTCCCCGTTAGTTTAGAAAATTCTTTACTTAACTTATCAGTAGTTGCTCCAAAGATTATATCATCAACATATATTTGAACTAACAAGAGATCTTTACCTTTTTCTTTCAAGAATAAAGTATTGTCAATTTTACCTCTCTTGTAGCCATGCTCAAGTAAGAATTGTGATAATCTTTCATACCATGCTCTTGGAGCCTGCTTGAGCCCATAAAGTGCCTTGTCAAACTTGTACATATGATTAGGACATTCCTTGCTTTCAAAGCCCAGAGATTGCTTCACAAACACTTCTTCCTTTAGATAGCCATTGAGGAAGGCACTCTTGACATCCATCTGATGGAGAGCGAATTCTATGTAGGCTGCAAAGGCTATAAGGAGTCTAATTGCTTCCAATCTTGCAACCAGAGCAAAAGTATCATCATAGTCTATGCCCTCCTCTTGACTATATCCCTGAACCACCAATCTTGCCTTGTTCCTTGTAACTATTTCATCTTCGTCAAGTTTGTTTCTGAAGACCCATTTTGTGCCAATTACTAATCTGTCCTTGAGTTTTGGTACCAGATGCCAAACTTGACTTCTTTCAAATTGGTTGAGTTTATCTTGCATTGCATTCACCCAGTCTGCATTCTGTAAAGCCTCAGTAACATTTTTAGGTTCAATAAGAGATAAAAGGGCATCAAAAGCACAAAGAATCTTCAAAGAAGATCTGGTTTTGATTCCAGAGGTTGGATCAGTAATTATATTCTCAATGGGATGAGACCTTTGATACTTGTAAGGTTTTACAACCAGTTGGTTTCTCCTAAATTTTCCTTCAATGTTTTGTTGCTGAGGAACGGGTTCATGGACAGGTTCCCTCGAGGTTTGAGGATTAGTTCCTCTTTGTTCAGTTCCCCCTGTCAAGTTGCACTGGGTGGAAGGACTTGTTCCATCACCTGTTCCTTTATCTGGTGCAACTTCAGTCTTGGTTGTGGTTTCATTTGAGTTTCTTACCAGCCCAATTGCTTCATCATCATGTTCCTGCCTCTCAGAAAGAATGTTAGTTTCGTCAAAAACCACATGTACACTTTTTTCTACACACATAGTTCTTTTGTTATAAATCTTATAAGCTTTACTGTGTGAAAAATATCCCAAGAATACTCCTTCATCACTTCTGGGATCAAACTTACCTAGGGAGTCTTTACCATTATTGTGCACAAAGCACTTGCATCCAAATGCCCTAAGATGGGATATATTTGGCTTTCTCCCTTTAAGTAACTCATAGGGAGTCTTCTCAATAAGAGGTCTAGTCATGCACCTATTTATGATGTAGCAGCAGTATTCACAGTTTCTGCCCAGAAACTATGGGGCAATTTACCAGAAAGAAGCATAGTCCTAGCCATTTCTTCCAATGTCCTATTATTTCTTTCAACTACTCCATTTTGTTGTGGAGTCCTAGGAGCAGAAAAATTATGATTTATGTCATGCTCATCATAAAATTCAGCAAATTTAGCATTCTCAAATTCAATACCATGATCAGTCCTAATTAATGCAAGTTGATTACCTAGTTATTTCTGAGTTTTTCTAACAAAACAAGTAAACACGTCAAATGTTTCATCTTTAAATATTAAAAACAATGTCCAAGTAAACCTAGAGTAATCATCAACAAGCACCATAACATATCTCTTACCACCCCTGCTCGGTGTTCTTATTGGACCACAAATATCCATATGGACCAGTTCCATCGTCCTGGTAGTGCTTACCATTTTATTGGTCGAGCATAATATGCTAAAAGTTCAAAATATACTGGTCGAGCATAATATACTGGTCGAGCATAATATGCTAAAAGTTCATACACATGTGCTCCAATTTCCAGTATATGATGTTGGATTTTTTCTGTGTGCTGGAATTCCAGCATAATATACTGGAAGTTCATACACAGGTGCATCAATCTCCAGTATATTATGCTGAAACTTTCCGTATTGCAGCAAAATAGTTGCTATTTTTCAGTGACTTTGCAAACGCTGATTATTTTTCAATTACCAGTCCGAAAACTGGCTAGCCCGTGCTATTTTCACTATAGATGGAGACAGATTAGGCTAAACATGCTAATGAGTTGGTTTAGAGGAATATTAGTGGCTCAAATGAACTAATTTAAGAGAAAGAGAAACCTAGAGCATAAACATTTGGATGAGAAGAAACTTACAATATCCCCACGAGAAATCCCCAGCTTAGAGAGAGCAGAAGCCAGCTTTAAACACCTGTTGTGAGTCTGCTCCCAAGTGTATTTAACAGGAGCCATACACTACTGAAGTTCTGTCTCTAAAAACCTTAGCTGCTCTATCCAAGAAACTAATTGGTGTCAAAGGAAAATAATTTGCAGAACATCTCGTTAGGCCCTCTTTGGATTGCCATGGGTGAGTTTCAAGATTATTCTCACTAATTTGGCACATATAACGGGGACTCTGACTCCAAGTAGGGTGAACTCGAACTCTGTTGAGTGCATAGAACCACCCACTGAATTTTGGAATATTGAAGAAAGGATTCATGATTAAGATGAGAGAAAAAGGATCAGATGAAAAAGTTTCTCGAGAGGGATTATCTCAGGGAAGTGAAATTATAAATGCATAAATTAGAGGTGCAAAATCATGTAACTATGCCTCTAAAATTACAGCAGTTTGTGACTAAAAGAACAGCAACTTATGACTATTGGCGCAATGCATTAAGATACGAAAGCATGCAACTTCACAAGATCTAATAGTTTCACTCACAAAACTTAACCTTTTTCCGAGTGAAATTTATGTCCAAATTACACAACTTCACTTTCAAATGCTTTTTTCCACTACAAATCCAAATAATGTCCGAATGCCTACTCTTAACAGCTTGTAAAAAGTGTTGTCAACGAGGGTGTCACTACTGGAAAATGGCTAAGAGTGGGTTTGGGAGTCCAACTGTTGCTTCAAATTATGAATTTCTTTTCTCGTATCTTTCATCTATTCTTGATTTTGAGAAGAAGAAGAATTGGCTAAGAGTGGGTTTAGATGACCTGTAGGTCGACGTACTCCAAGTCCGTAAACTCTGCCTTTGTTTACTCCACCCGCGGCCTCTGTCCGCAATGAAGTCATATCATCAGGTGTTGGTGAGTTGAAAGAGGTTGAGTTGTCATTCTTCCACTCTTTTATGATAATCTTCCTGAAATGAAAACATAACTATTATGTAAACAAACTAATATTAATAAACCAAATGTTCATATAATCCAAATTAACTAACGATTTCTCAAATTTACAAATGAATCTTAATGTTGAAATTGAAAAAATTTAAATTTAATATCATTCTAATAATAAACTACCGACCAAATTAGTCGAAAATAAAGTCAAACTAAATTTTTCGCCAAAAGTTGCCACCGATTTGGTCGGAAATATGGTCAAAAATATTTTAAAAATACATATCTGATATTTTTTTGACATTTCCGTCGGAAATTTCCGACAATAATTTTTAGTCGGAAATTTCGATTTTTGGAATATTTTGATAGTGGTAGCTAATTCCAATTTTTTCTGCCGTGAATGTTTTTTAGGATATTTTTATCAGAGATTGACAGCAAACTCTTGCTGTTAATTGAAGCAAATGAGATTGAATAAGAGTTGACAATATTTGTAATTTATAATGGTAAATAAGTTTCACCCATAAATGATAAAAATCATTTTCAGTTCTCATATTCTTTGAAAGATAACAATAAGAGCACCACGTGGATATATGTAAAGTCAACTTTTTATATGCTTTCAATTTTCATCATAACGCCAATTATGAATGACCATGAACGGATATGAATGTAGTACTAACTTTCTTACTCAATCATATGGATGTTTTGTAATTCAATACCATACAAGAGGGGTGATTTGTGTGGCGTCCAATTTTTCACGTGCACAGATTATAGAAAGACCTGGTTCTTCTATGTGTTCCTTATACTACTGTTGCAGAATAATAAATGCGGAAAGTAAAGAACACAAATATTTTTACGGGGAAAATACCTGGCTCAAAAGGTGAAAAAACCATGACCTACTACCCAGTAGGATTTTTTCCAACACTTCACTAAATTACTGAGCCAAAAATAGCATTTACAAAACTCTTTGTAAACCTAAGGATTACCTCTAACCCTTTGTGGCAACCAACCTCTAGATGTTGCGACAACTTCAAGTTAACTCTAACTTGAATACTTCACTCAAAGTACCAAGTACAATTGCTTCTAGATAAAGCTGAAAGGTACAACTCAAAAGCCATACTACAATGAAACTAGAATAAAAGACAGATACTTGGAACTGGTTCTTCTATCTGGTTCATGTAGCTTCAGGTTCGCACACTTGAATCACACTGGAATTGCTTGCAAAATGCCTTGCTATTTTGCTCTCAACTCACGTTTAACTTAAGTGTTTGTGCGTGCCTGTAAAATGAGAACATCATGTAATATATAGAGTTAGTAGAATAGCAAATAACTAGAAGTCTAATGCTTTACTCTTCCTTGGCGGAAGAGTTCTAGTTATCTTCAACTTCTAACTCCTCCCTTATCTAGGATAGAGTTCTCTTCGAGTAAGGAGTCTTCTCCTTATCACTTATGCAACCTTTTCATTCAGGAGATAACAGATATAACCACTTAAGCTTATCTCTTTCACGTGCATGCCTTGTGCTTGAATCTGTCCGTGTCTATGTATACTCTGTATGAACCTGGTTCATGCTTGAGTTCCTTTGTCAATCATCAAAACAAACTTACTTAGGCCAACAAATTACCCCTTTATGATGATGACAAACTCTGTACTTTTCATAAGCAAAAGACTTGTTTTAACTCAGCTCAACATCAACACAATGTTAGAACACTTTCTATTTTTAAAGTCACAAANAATATTTTCACCTCCCGAGATTATAACATCCTTGATACGATCCTTCACTTCGATATATCCATCTGGATGTCTCACAGCAAGATCACCACTATGAAACCATCCACGTCTAAACGCTTCTTCTGTTGCTTTAAGATCTTTTAAGTATCCGCTCATCACGGTGTTCCCTCTAAACATAATTTCACCCATAGTCTTACCATCTTTTGGCACCCGCTCCGTTGTGAGAGTATCTTTTACATCAACCTCCTGCATCGAAAAGTGTGGCACTCCTTGTCTTGCTTTCATTGACCGAACGCTCCTCCGTGCTCGTGATCCACCCTTGCCTCAGTTCCCACACATTGAATACCAGCCCCCTCCAACTCTCAACAACATTGCCAAAACTGAAGCAGTTCCTGAGACTGCTGTTTCCATCTTCAAGTTAACCCGTGACCAAATCAATGCCTTGAAAGCCAAGTCTAAGGAAGATGGAAATACCGTAAATTACAGCTCCTATGAAATGTTAGCAGGACATGTATGGCGCTCTACTTGTATGGCACGAGGACTTGAAGAAGATCAAGGAAGCAAGTTGTATATAGCAACCGATGGGCGTTCTAGGCTTAGGCCTACTCTTCCACCAGGCTACTTTGGTAATGTGATATTTACTGCCACTCCAATTGCAGTGGCTGATGATCTAAAATCCAAGCCCATTTGGTATGCTGCAAGTAAAATTCATGATGCATCGGCTCGGATGGACAACGATTACTTAAGATCAGCTCTCGATTACTTGGAATTACAACCCGACCTAAAGGCTCTTGTTCGTGGTGCACATACTTGTAAAGGGAATGGATTTACTTTAAAGAACAAAAAGTGTGAACCTAGTCAACTATTACTACCTTAACCAGCTAATTTTCTCCTACTCCAAGTATGAAAGAGTATTTGTCTAATCTATGAAACTGTTAAGAGTGTTCCAAAAACAATAGTTAGATGGGGTTAAAGATTATATTGACATCCATTGAGAAACTTGTCACTTCATAAGATGGACTGTTAAGCTGATGACAAAAGGACAACCTATTTGGCAAACACAAATTCTTAGGCTCTCGTTATTATCATCCAAATTTCCTTTCTTTATGAAATGCGCATAAGGAAAAATACTATCTTACACATACAAATTTCATGTCATAAGCAGAAATCGTTTAGTTACAAGAAACTTACAACATTCCCACGAGAAATTCCCAACTGAGAGAGAGCAGAAGCCAGCTTTAAACACCTGTTATGAGTCTCTTCCCAAGTGTATTTAACAGAAGAGCCATACACTACTGAAGTTCTGTCTCTAAAAACCTTAGCTGCTCTATCCAAGAAACTAATTGGTGTCAAAGGAAAATAATTTGCAGAACATCTCGTTAGGCCCTCTTTGGATTGCCATGGGTGAGTTTCAAGATTATTCTCACTAATTTGGCACATATAACGGGGACTCTGACTCCAAGTAGGGTGAACTCGAACTCTGTTGAGTGCATAGAACCACCCACTGAATTTTGGAATATTGAAGAAAGGATTCATGATTAAGATGAGAGAAAAAGGATCAGATGAAAAAGTTTCTCGAGAGGGATTATCTCAGGGAAGTGAAATTATAAATGCATAAATTAGAGGTGCAAAAGCATGTAACTATGCCTCTAAAATTACAGCAGTTTGTGACTAAAAGAACAGCAACTTATGACTATTGGCGCAATGCATTAAGATACGAAAGCATGCAACTTCACAAGATCTAATAGTTTCACTCACAAAACTTAACCTTTTTCCGAGTGAAATTTATGTCCAAATTACACAACTTCACTTTCAAATGCTTTTTTCCACTACAAATCCAAATAATGTCCGAATGCCTACTCTTAACAGCTTGTAAAAAGTGTTGTCAACGAGGGTGTCACTACTGGAAAATGGCTAAGAGTGGGTTTGGGAGTCCAACTGTTGCTTCAAATTACGAATTTCTTTTCTCGTATCTTCCATCTATTCTTGATTTTGAGAAGAAGAATTGGCTAAGAGTGGGTTTAGATGACCTATAGGTCGACGTACTCCAAGTCCGTAAACTCTGCCTTTGTTTACTCCACCCGCGGCCTCTGTCCACAATGAAGTCATATCATCAGGTGTTGGTTGAGTTGAAAGAGGTTGAGTTGCCATTCTTCCACTCTTTTATGATAATCTTCCTGAAATGAAAACATAACTATTATGTAAACAAACTAATATTAATAAACCAAATGTTCATATAATCCAAATTAACTAATGATTTCTCAAATTTATAAATTAATCTTAATGTTGAAATTGAAAAAATTTAAATTTAATATCATTCTAATAATAAAACTAACAAGCAACAATGAACCTAGTACAACAAACTTTACACCAAAGCTTTAAACTATAACTAGTTAATATAATTACAGTTAGAAGTGAAAGTGAAAGTTCGTTTTTCTTCTTTTTTATCGTTGTTTTCTCAATTACTTTATGCCAACATGTCACCTTTTTTATTTCGAAAATAATTAAGTTAATCAAACACTAATTCAACATATTCTTAACAAATTCAAAATTAGATTTAGGATTTCCTAACATATTCTTGTTTAACCCAAAATTTCAACCTAAACTAATTTAACATATTCTTCTCTCTTTTTGCTTTATATTATGTATCATTAAGAAACTAAAATCCCTAAAATTTCAATCATACCTACTTCAACTAGCTAGGATATTCATATATAGAAAATTACTAAAACTTTAACAATGAAAACAAGATATATATGTCAACGAAGTACTTACCTCGACGGAAACAATGCTGGAGAAGTCGACTAAGCCGCTGTCGCCGCCGCACGGAGAACCACTGCTGCAAAACAGATTAAAAGAGAAGTTCTGTTTTTGGGAACAGGGTAGGGTTTCTTAAAAACAATTCCGACCGAATCGGTCGGAATTGTCATTTTAATTTTTTCTTTTTTAAAAAACACTATCGACCAAATTAGTCGAAAATAAAGTCAAACAAGTCAAACGAAATTTTTCGCCAAAAGTTGCCACCGATTTGGTCGGAAATATGGTCGAAAATATTTTAAAAATACATACCTGATATTTTTTTGACATTTCCGTCGGAAATTTCCGACAATAATTTTTAGTCGGAAATTTCGATTTTTGGGATATTTTGATAGTGGTAGCTAATTCCAATTTTTTCTGCCGTGAATGTTTTTTGGGATATTTTTATCAGAGATTGACAGCAAACTCTTGCTGTTAATTGAAGCAAATGAGATTGAAT